>DWGJ01001943.1:0-17570 GCA_018246895.1 Aspitha aspitha aspitha | reverse complement strand
TGTTAGTTCACTCCATATTTTGCCTTTTACGGCGTACAAATTTAAAACACGATTTTATTATTTAATATATTTACAATGACTAAATCATTTATTATCTAATTTTTAAATTATAATAAGCTTATATTTAAAATCGACACAAAACAGAGGAATGCTGCAATCTCAACCATCGGTTTATTTCACTACACGAGTGATGCGTCATAGGAATTGCGAATTAGTGCAAATCGCCCCTAGTCATGAGCTCCATATAGATTTAATGTTAATAGTAATAAAGACTAATAAATACCGTAAAACATCTCATAACCAGTTTGAACCGGTTCCGCAGTCCTATCGAATGTTCTATCTCAGCGCACGTGAAGCCTGTGCTCCCACTCGCTGGCTCCACTTTAATTTCCGTTCTTTGGAACACAATTTCGCGAACCTCCCGCTCCTTGCCGGATCGGTGTATGTAAAGGCTTCCTCTTAAAATATTGAGCCGAGTTTATTTTTACAAAGACTACATCGGCTCCTTTTGTCTCTTTTCTCGACTCCGCGAGGAAGCGCCGCCGAACAATACAATCAAATATTACGTCGTTATTTTATTGAATATCTTCAATGTTATCTTTGATTGGTCTAAATATTTGTCCTTTTAACGTGTTTGAGTTTCCGAATATTGTTATTATAATGCACAGTTCGTTGTACAGCTAAGTCCGACGCGGCTCATAATAATTTAACGAGAAACTGAAATGAAAAACCTCAACTCTTCGTAGGCACCGCTTTCAAAAAATTCACCCCAAGTACCTATGTACGAGTAGTATCGGTTAAAGCTTAATGAGATTCCGCATACAAAACTACTTTTGTTTTGTCTTTTTCATTCCAATGTGCAGCTGTATCGTATATTTGAACCATTTTCGTATGCAACTCGAATAGAATAAAGATGGAGCTACCATCTTTATTTAAATTAATTCTCTTAAACTTTTTTCAACTTGAAAATAATTTTTAGACTCTTGGACACTTTCTAAAGAAATTCCGTGCTAAATTTAAATGGCGCTTGAATTTTCTGTGAAACAAAAGTTTTGTTTGGAGTGTTGATTTGGGATCAAGACATTTATATACTTCTTTCAGGGTTTTATGGCTGTTTTATCGCTTTCAGGTTGATCTGTACGAGTTACGTGTATGTCATATTTATTTAAACTATTACGATTTTCTATAATTATTGCTTGTGGGAATTCCTTTTTAAATGTTTTACATGTGTGTGAATGTTATTTCCAAAAATATATATATGTAGATATTTTATAGATAGATACAGATTTGTATAAATAATATTCCTACATGAGCACATATGTACGTATAGCCTGTTCAATAAGCACACATTATTTGAATTAGACGCTACATACTAGAATAAACCATATATTAGGTTTGCTGTTTCCGTAACATTAACAGCCCTTATTTACCTTCATTAGCGTTAATAAAGCGCCATAATAGATGTAAATGTGTATGTACACAGAGTTACGTATTGGATCATGATTTTCATCCAGACGAGTCCATTACAGTACCACTCTTAACTAATATAACAAGTTATAATTCCAATTTGCTTGCCTGGTGATTTAATTTTTAAATGACACGTAAGTATGTAAGGATCTTAACATTGAGAGCTCCGGTAGAATATTGACATCCTGAGTGCAAGTTTAAATAGGAGTACTCTAATTATCGTATTTCTGTTGTACTGAGTCCTCGTATAAGCAACTGGCTGTAAAATCGTTTGTAATTTTTTAACTACAACTCAAGCGGCGTCGAACAATTGATAACAAGATTCCTTAGAATTTCGTTTCGGATTGTATTCGCTTTGTAAAGTACATCGACCTCGATGGTTCGAGTTGATTAAAATCCGGTGCCTCGCACCAGTTGTCACCATGACACGCGGCCGGCGCGCCCTCTGCCGCCGGAGGCGAGCGACAGAATATGTTCGTGATACTACCGCCTTTTGCCCACACTGCGGTGACTATTTATGGTTTATGAACACTTTTTATGTCCCGTGTGCGTAAATCTTTACAAAAAAGAGGAAAACAAGGTGCAAGCTGTCAATTGTGCACAAGGAATTTTCAGTAAAAACCGTGTTAAATTTATTCATATTACAGATGTGATTGTCTAAATTATGACCTCAGACGGGTAGTGTGCTTGAATGGGTAATAAAAAGGGAGACCAAATTAAAATGTTGAACATTTATTGTTTGTTTACTAGTTCCTCGCGGGTGGGGCGGCGCAGGGTTCCAACTTGTTCCAGAACGTAATGTAATTTGCCGAATAAAGAGAAACAAACACAAATAAATGTGTTTAGAAATCGTTTCTCGTATTAAATCAAGCCTTTCTGTAAACGAATTCGGTCTTAAACTCCATTTTAAGATTGTTTCCTTTTCAATCATTTCGATTACAATATTTTCTTGGACTCTTTTATTAAAAGTTTCTCCCGACGAGAGAAGAACAAAGTACAGCAGTGGAATAATAAAAAGGTGGAATACATTATACAATATACTGCTTCTTAAGCCTCACAAATGTAATAACAGTATCTATAGGAAATAATTAATCTATTATAGTCTGCACGTACAATATGACCTAAGTCTGAATCCCACAATTTCCATACTGAACATGAAAGTTACGTCAGCTTCACAACAAATCCCAGCTCCCCCAGTCACGTGCAGTGTTAATGAGCAGCCAGGACCCTCCAATTAACATCAGCTGACTGATGAATTAGCTGTCTCATATAAAACTCGATTAAATTAATTTTAGCGCATCGAAAGAAAATCTTAGTATATAAAAAGTATAAAGCCGCATATACGAAGATTACTGTTAACTTCTTTTGGTAAGCTAATCATTAATCATTTATTAATTTATACTTTAATATATTATTAATAACTTTTTTATTCATTACTTTTAAATAATGAACATTAAAGAGTTATGAAAAGATTCACCACTTTTTTTTAATGCATCGGTCCGTATGTTATAATCGGCTAACTCTATATAATAATAACAGTATTTATTAATACATTTTATATAAAGTGCATATCATACGCAGCGGGTACCGCTCGTGGAGAATAATATATTATGTGGTGTTAGGAACTTTTTCTTAAACTCTTTCTATAGTTCCCAGTTTCGAATTACAAACTGGTGATAGGCATCCGCTGATACCCATTTTTCATCTATTAAGCGCAAGCAGCTAAATTGTGAATAGGTAAATGGCTTAACAATTCCAGTTGAGCCATCAATCATTTAAAGATTAAGGAGGCAATGTTAGTGTGAGACGGCTCAAGATTTCTCAGTCGCCCGAATGTGGCTGCGTGTCGTTATGTAAATCTTTGTCGTTATGTTAAAGTCGTTATGAATGTTAAACATTTGCCTTTGCCTTAATAAGACCTTTGTAATTTGATTAGAACGCTTAATGAGTTTTTAACAATCCGAGTGTTCCGTATCCGAGCGGTAGTCATGTTGTAGACAAGGGTAAAGAATCCATTTAAACATATAATGGGCGCGAGATTGATAAGCCTTCTGAATATAAGGTTTCAAGGCTCAAATATTGGAATAACTCATCCGTATTTTAGGAAGACGAATACCATATCACCGAAAGGTTTAACAGAAAGATACAAGAAGAATTCTCCTTTCTCCGTATCAAATGGAGTCTAAGGCGTCTGAAGGAATCAAAGATTGCAATGTTCTTTGAATCTAGACGAGATATTGGTAATGCGTTCCCTGAAGATTTACATCTGATGCCGTCTTCCTATTATTTATTCTGGCTCTATTCGATGGCGAGAAACGATATTCTCCGTGCAGTTTGGCGGCGGACATAAATTATAGAGGACGCACGTAGTTATCAGTTTTGAAAAGAGTAACTCCGCTGCGGAGCCATTTGCAGACGATAACAAGCTTCTTTGTAGTGCAGTGCTTTACGAAGTTTCGCTGTTTACTTGTTTATAACTAGTGCTTTTGGCAGCGAGGTACTCATTAATCTCGTTCGCGATCTCGACGTCTTGCAAGAGTTTTTAAGCTCGCCACTTAAATTATCCAGCTTTGAGCTACGTATCGCGTGCGTTTACTTTTATATTAAGTAGGTAGGTAGGTACGTTACATAGTTAACAGAAAGCTTGAATTTATAAAGATTTCTTTATCAACGTCTACTTGGACAAAGTGAACTGTGATTCTTTTGTACGTGAAGAAGTAACAAACGAGTTGGCAGCAGTCACGAGGATCGCACTCGCCTCTGAAAATCTGCAACCATTTTCGAATAGAATTGTAGCAATAGGGTTATCAGGGGATGTTATAGTCCACTCAGTATAACGTAGTATGAGACTTCCTTACTTGTTTAAGCTGAGAAATCCAGTTCGCCGTTATTAGATTTACATATTCAATAGTAATTACAAAAATAGTTAATTTAATTCAACTGAAACTTTAATGTTGCGCTGAAATCCACCGGGAGAAATCTCATTCCTAGATTAAATTTTAAACGCTATGATTTCAACATTAAACCAATTTAATCTCACCACTTCGTTCACAATTATTTCTAGGTCAAAATGTATATTTTAATGAAGTTAGTGCGAGAGTATCACTGGCTCCTGCGGGTCATAAGTCAACAGTTTGGCGGAACGGAGTGAATAATGTAAACAGGGTCCCGAACGTACTCGTACTACACTCATAAAGGATCCAGCCAACGACTCCAGTTTAAATTAATAAAACCGTTTCAGCGCGGTTTCATTTTATTGTACTGCCAAATACGGAGCTGTTGGCTGCGGATTTCCATGTACTGCTCCACTCGAGCCCTCGGAATTTGTACGTGGCTTTGAATAAAGAGAATTTTACTGAAATAAGTAAGTACTTCTCGTAAATGTCAGTTATGTAAGTGCAAGTTCTCCTGCAAGTGGAAGCATGTGGGTAACTTTACATTCAATTTCGTTGGCCGAGGAAAATTTCATTTCTGTTTAAGCAATATTTTGTATGTACGATGCGGATGTGGTTAATGTTATTTTTATACTTGGCTGCTTTCCATAAATTCATCTTATGGACATTTACAAATGATTACGGCTAAAATATCTCTAAAGCCTTCGAGCTTAATATTGCTACAGCAAAATTTCACATTTAAACAATACAGTAAAGTTTCGCTGAATAATTGTGACTGTATTGAAGTTCTTATTTTTTATAACTTCACATCAAACAACAAAGTCACAAGTGCCGCAGTACATTTGTAGACTCGAAGCAGTTCGAATATTGGACCGGCCTTCAAAGGTTTATGAACAGAGACTTTACATCAAAGTACTTTACATATTTTTATATGAATAATCTGTAAAAGCTTTGTACTGTCTCGTGCCCTTTGACAACTTTCTAGACCTTTCTAGAATCTTTCAATTACTGTTAAACTTGAGAAATTGTCTTTTAATTAATGATTACTCACGTCTAAAGCGATACGTACTCGTATTTCTTGAGCTTCATAGTTCATCAGACAGGATTACTTCTAGTTATAAGTCTAGTTGTTTTATCATGCGAATACTTATTTCTCTGAGGATAGGTATCAAAATTTTCGCTTATTTGATACTAAGTCACTGACTGACTTGGCAATCTCTTGAGAGCTTTTAAAGAGATCCTTTGTGGAGTCGCTCTTTTGCTCTTTACAAGTTTATTATAAGCCAAATCTAACATACCAACAATCTAATACAGTAACTCAAAGAAATGAAGTCATGGGTAGCGTTATCAAATCAAGGGACACAAAAGGCTTGCGCTATAAAAAGTTAACTCGACGAAACTACTTCATATGGAGAAAGTTGGGACACTTTACCAAATGTGCCGATCCCAACACCAGTGTAGAGGAAATAACAAAAAAGTTTTGACTTATTGCCCTCGAGCCGAGAGGACTTTCCCGTAAACATGTTAGCTTCATGTTTTTTTGTGAATATCCGCATTTACTAATTTGGATGCCATTCAAGAGTGTCAAAACAAAATTATATTGCGTAAGTCGTCTATTTTTTACATCGGCGTCTCTGGGGTTCTTGCTGGCCGTACTTTAAACACAATATTATCATGCTTCAACGTACAATCGCTGTATTTTATACACGACTGAGGGACTCATCTTATTTTCATTTTACAAATCTTGTCTGGCCTGAGTACTGAAATATTTAAGATCAGTTACAGATTCGCGCTAGTGCTGAGCCCTCATTCGGAACGCTCTGTGTCCTTAGCGCATATATGCTTTTATATCCTTCAAATGGAACAAAATATCTAAAGTATCGTTGTTAGCGATAAAAATTTGTAGTAGTAGTTTGTAGTGGTTAATTGTTTGAGGTCAAAATATGGACCGATGGTTCTACTACGTTTCCCTTCAGCGGCCGTTACTGTCGTTAACATACATAATGCCATATAGGACGACAAGACTAAGATTACTCAAACAACGAGACCATTTTAATCAGAAATCAGACTTTTTCATATGGGTACAGAAAAAAACATAATAAGTAATTTAGAAAAATTGTTACAAATAATTAAAAAGATAGATACGGATGAATGTATAAAGAAAACTGAAACTGAAATTAAAAGGGTAAAATTTCCTCACGATGTTTCATTTAATACTTTCATAAGTTAGATTTGCATTTCATTAAAAATATTGAATTCGGCTTTATTTATTAATATCACCCCAATGTATTGTTCGTGTACACAATGAAGCCTATACCTCCCAATTACGAGAATTCCCGTATTTAATCAAGCAAAACACCGCCGTCCGCTAACGCGAATAATGAAAATTAAGTTGAATATTATTGGAGTGACTCTTCCGAATTCTTGTCAATTTATCGCTAAACAATCAAAGCGTAGTCGAAGTGACGTGGCGGGCGTCTCTTGAAATTTTCCACTTCTAACAAAACCGGAGTAAACTTTACAAAAGGAAGACTAATGAAGTCAAGGGTTAATTTTCCTCTCGACTTTCACTTAATGCGGTTATCGACCTGTAAGTCGCTTGCCAACTAATGTTTTCTTGTCTGAAGCAACGGTCTCGGGGACTCTTAGAGGTAAAAGAGATTTTCAGTTGAAAAGCGAACTGAAAAAGGCCTCATAATGAACTGCTCAGGGTATTTCTGAACCCTGTTTACAGAGTCTCACCACGACGGGGACGACGGCTGGCGATGTGTTTTTTGTTAGTAAAATCTATCAATCACACAGATAGGCTTCACCATGTTGGATGACCACTGTTGCCTTTCATGTATGTGCCTTTTTCTAGCACTTTCTACCACTGTTTTGCTGACTGCAAAGTAAAGCTAATTTAGCACCTATTTAGAATTATCTAAAAGATATCGAAAAGAAAGTTTCACTTTAATATTCAGTTAAAAAGACATTTTCCTAAATTCAAACTACTACCGTTCTATAATATTACATGAATGCCAATCCCATTCGGCTACATGTTCCATCGCTCATCTCTGACCCGGTCTCTGTGGAACCTTCCAGTTACAGGTCTGCTGTAAACGTATCTTTATAGACCTTGTAATTTTTTCATTATTTCATACAATTCAAACTTTTGGTTATTCTTTTACTTCTCCATAAATTTCGTTGCTTAATTCTTGACGTTAGTTACTCGTAATAAAACAGCTGTTATTGTATCTAAATTAATTATTTCTGAAAGTGGGTTATGAAACGTGATATATAGGTATTTCTCTCCATCTTATCAAGTTTCAGTAATATTCTGTTCGAGAGTCAGAGTATATAATGTCTGGGAGTTCTGTATATGTATGCAATCTTCAGTCTGAACGGGAGATATACCAGCAACATAATATACACTGTTAATATATTCTAATAATTATGGTAATCTACTTATGACTGTCATTCGACTAATTAGTTATGAGTACGGGCTAAGTGTGAAGCGCCGAGGATGTTGGCTCAGTACGTAATAACGTTACAGCGTAACACACATCCCTACTCGTACCTACTCGTGTATACATACAACAGCGACATTTCTAAGTAATAAATTTAGCCAACTGCAGACGCATTAATATTTTAATAAAACAAATAGTTTGGACTTCAGAATACATTGATTTTTTACAAAAGTATAAAACATAGCGAAAGACTGGACATAAAAAAAAGACCTACCAAAATCATACATGACCAATTCATGAAAGAAAAATTCGCAATGTTCTTTGTATGTGAAGCAGCATTGAAAGTATGTAATAATAAGACAAATGCGTATTACCTACATTATTATACTAAGTACTGACCACAATGAATGAAGTCGATTTTATGGAGTCGAAGTAACAGGCCACAAACTGACTCCATACAATTTTGGATGCTAAAATGCAAAGCATTTTATGATAGTGTATAACAGGATGAAGCCCGCAGACATTGTAATAATGAGGTCACAGAGATATAAAGGTCATGTCGAAGAGTCGTGGTTGTGACTTCGTATAACTTCTTCCATTCCTGTTTGCTCTGAGGAGTGTACCAAATCGCGGAGTCTAAACTTCGGTATGTTCCGTTCTCCGGTGAGTTTGATTGTATTATTTACGGAACATCAATTTTTTACACTGTTTTGTTTTGCAACCCATTTCGTCGTTGCCTTTGAACAGTTTTCCATACCCCGTCCAGGAAATATCGCGTCCTTTATTATTACGACGACAAGAAATTCCTGTGAAATTATTACAGCAATTTTATTTGATCTGAAGACACTTCGTCGGGATGTCTTATTTTGGCCGGCTTCGTTTTAATTACCGTTTATTTCTGCAATTTGTATATTTTCTTACAGAAACGTGTTGTAAATTAGCTGGTTGCGTACGTTACGTTGTATAATACTTTATCACTTATTTTTCGATTAATAATAACCATCTAAAGTTTCGATCGTAGAAAGGCAGAAATATGGATGAGATAAAACAATACATCAAAAATATTATAGGTATAGACATGAAAAGGTGTCTAGTAAACAGTCCGCAGTCTGTCAAATTTTCAGACGTCTTTTATGAAATTGCATTTGTGGAGTGCGCACCATTTTATTCATTATCCAAAATATTTCTTGTTCCTTATCACTTTACGAGCATATTTTTAATGTTTGACTTTAAATATACAGTACCTACATAATGTTCATCTTCGTTACTGATATCACGTAGATATGTTTGCTCCTGGGTATTCGAATGTATACTTATGTGATTCATTGTACATTTGTACAATTAATTTAGTCTTAATAATACTACGTTCAGGGACACATTGACTATATTATTAAATTATATTTATTACGTATGTAAAGATTGCTGTGCTAATGATATCGATTAAATTCGAAAAGGTATTATTGTATTGATCAATTAGCATAAATAATGTTTAGTTTCATTTGCTTGTGGACAGGCCGGATCAATTATGAAGGACGCGAGGCCGCCTGTCAATCTGTCCACAAATCGTGATATAGGCTCGGTGTGAATCGGTGAATTATTAATGCCCCAGACATTCGATGACATGTCGCTAAAATAAATTACATTCGGCTGTTACGTGTTCTTATTGCTTACCGATGTACGAAAATACAAGGCACAATTTTGTTATTTAATGCAAAAGACAATAAAGTGCATAATAATGATATTCAATTCATACGGGTAGTACATTTTTTATAATAGAAATTTATTAGATTTACAAATAATTTTACGTCCATTTAAATAATATTTACAAGGAGACAAATGTCATTAGTTATAGTAAAACGAACAGCAGTACAGTAAACATTCAGTACATAGAGGAGTTCCTCGCGTCGCAGCACCCGGCCCTTGCCTCGTCCTCGCTTAATAAACGTAAATCCTATGAAATTTGCTACAAAGTGAACTGTGTTTCGACTGCGGCTTACCGAAGATTTGTAACGGGCTCCTGGTATAAATCCAGTGGCTCCCGGGCTCGAGGCCGCCTCACCACGCCTCCTGAGCTTAGAAGTATTTAACGTGGCACGGTTTAGCGGAATTTAGAGAGCAACTTTGTACCACTTTATCGTTTAGTGACATGTACATTTGTTTGGGTAACGATACCATTAGCGAGCGTTGGCTCGCTTAATACTACCCTACACGTCAGGACGGTACACGACGCTGTATTTAAATGGGCGCTTTTAAGACGCTGACATGTTGTAGTCGACTGTATTAAAATGTGTTCGTGTATAAAAGAGCTGAGCAAGTGAAATGGTTGGAAACGAAAATACGTCTTTCTTGAGTAACCGCGGCTGTTTTTCTTTTCAGTGTTATTATAACTATGTTGTAGTGAGACAGAAATAATTATTTAAATGTTCTTGCGTTATATATTTTAACATTAATAAACTCATGTGTTATTTGAAGGTACCTACTAGAAATAACTTGACACATTTTGCGTTCGGTAACTTATGGCACGTATTTGATTCGATTCAAAATATGTGTACCAAGTAAGCGATAAATTTCAGCGAGCTCTTTCACTTAGATACGGTCTTTTACCCGATAAAACTCTGTTGTTGCCTGCCATTATTAAAAAAGTGTCAAGTTTGCGACAGAATTTTAAAATAAAGCCAGCTAGTTCCAATAATCTTTATACCGTCGGACGAGCTATTAACTTACATGTGCCTTCACGTCAATGCTTCGATGTTGCTCGAACGTCGTGTGGCCTTTGCTAATAACAATAAGGTTTGTATTTGCTTGTATTTGGCGTCGGAACAGATTTATAGTGTATCGCGGGAAGAAATAATTACTGCCTGCGACAAACCATTACTCATTCTGTGCAGGCCGTGTGATGGCGGCGCGGTACCAACTTCTGAGAGTCATTAATGATATTGAAAGCGGTGTCTTGTTTATGCAAATTGTATTCGACAACTATAACAAATGACATACGATGTAGTTTGTTGTTTCGATGTTCTGATATTGACGACAGTTTGGGCATTTCTGTTGGTAGTATTGTCGTATTGACAAATGAGATACTATGTACTTTGTTTGCGAACAGCGACAAACCTGAGTGACGTGCGCGCGTAATGGCTGTTTAGGATGTGTTGAAGGAAATCCTATTGTCTATCTATTTTTGTATGAGTAAGAGATCATACATAAGTTTGTGCTGTAGATACTTTATACAAGTTTTTGTTACACGTGGCCACGATTGTCATTTTGCTATAAGTTTTATAATATAATGTCATTTAATTATGTAATTTAGTCGACTGGAAAAATCCGTAAGTCAGATATACATACAAAATGTTGTACATTGATTCTGTTTATACATATATCTTATCGAGATATTTAAAAGAAGACTTCTTTTTCTTATCCTTATTTCATTTACTATCAGAATACAATGAATTCAAGGTATGAGAATTTACTTACTATTATCATTGTACGCAGATGTATTCTCATATAGAAAGGTATGAAAAATGAAGAAGATATGTATTATTTATGTACAATAAAATACTGAGTAAATACTATACGAAGTAACACGCGCGGTGGGAATCTACTGTTTATTATTAAAGTGGTTGTTACATCAAAGAATTGGCTTCAGCTTTGACAACAAGTCTAAGCAACGAGATATTTTAATTAAAGGACAAATTGAATAAAATAGAAAATATGTACCTATTATGTTAAAAATAAAGTGAACGAACATGCGATGATTCTAAATATTTTCACATTTAATTTCAGCAAAAAATTGTAAGTTTCCCGCCGTAAATAAGTCACGAAAAAAGTCACCTTCAACTAAAGTTTTACTGAAATTGATATTCATTAAAGTATTTTCAAGTATATATCCATACCGACCCGTACTGCTGGCTTGTTTAAGGTTTATCTTCGTCTGTCAGGTTATTCGATGAAATAATATCTTAAGACGAGACCCACACGGCCGGCTCATCTCAAATTAGACAAAGCTTTTGTTATCGTAAATGTTAAGCAGTTTACCTATACTTGTTCTGGTAAATGGTAAGTTGCAGCTGGTAGATACCTAGATAATTTTTAGAGGCTGAAACGAAATATAAATATTCTTGCTCATCGTGCAAATATTGATTCTGGGTGGAAATCGACGCTTACATTCCGGCTCAGCAGATAGGTTCAGTAATTACTGGCTACACGGGTCAGCCCAATTTATTGATAAGACAATAGCAGCTAACATGGACACACATACAAACATCGTTAGATGTCAATACATGTACCCGGTACCATAGCTGTCACACCCTGCGGTTTGACTAGGGAGACAAAAGCCTTTGTAACGGGATGTATTTCGAATTGTGTATGAACACCGTTATAATAGGTACAAGACGTTCCCTGTATTCTGTACGGCTACATCACCAATTCCGTTAAGAGTTTTTTCTAGATTGCGTCTATGGTTTTCTCCTTCAGTGCTATACGACACATTTGCGAAGAGTTCCAGTGAATCAATAAAGAGACAGATGTTTCATTGTGTTGGTTTATTGAATCAGACTCCGCGCTTGGGGCGGTTCGTCTGACGTCGTTATAATTTCTTTTCATTTAGTTGTACAGACTTCATCTTGAGAAATACCGAGTGTGCGATATGTTGCTAAATGTGGTTGGCTTTTCTAACACATGGAATTTTCTGTAAAGATGAAAAGGAATTATAAGTAGGCATACAACTTTGTAGACAGTAAACAAGTGTGAAGTTTTTGTTACTCATACTGGTAGAAAATTTAAAGTAAAAGCGAATAGTACATGAGGTAAGAAACTTTAAGTCTAAGCTACAAGGAGGTAAGAAAGTTTAAGTTTAAGCTTCAGCCAGAGTTTTTGTACTAAAGTTGTCTTTGGTTCAATTATTAGTTATAATTGTTCTTTATGAAATGTTCTTAATAATGTAGCCGTAACGATCATAGTAAAGACCTAATATTTATGTCAAGGCAATATTCTGTACACCAGTACCCGTAATTCTGAACGGTGGCCTGCGTCCTCAGCGTACCTTGCATGTGACAAGGCCGACAGTTTGACGGCTTCCCCCTCTACTGATGTACAGGAGACAATATAGACGCATATCTATTAAACAGACACAAACACCGCAATAATATTACTATGTACGAAGTCTTGTAGTGGTGTCATCTAATCAATCGACAATTGCAGCTTCGCCGCGACACTGCATACAACGGTTAATGATGGCGGGACCAGAGATGTACTATTGCTCACATCAATCAAACACTGCGATGCTCCTGTGAATGGAGATAGTAATGATATTACGAGTATGAGTGCGAGTGTTCAATCGTGAATAAATTGTAATTTTAAAAATTGTAGAAAAAGTAATTGACACTACGATTCATTCTTCATTTACGTCCTCTTGTATGTATGTAATCCTATGTGTAAAGATGCCAAATGATATGGCCTGATATTGCTTGTTCCTAAATAGTGCGAGGAAAAGAATCACTACTAGGTAGGTATACATTTGACAAATATGACATTTACATTAGAGTAAATAACGTCAAAATATTTGCACGTGCTGCAGACAAAAATCGCCAAGGTATAGAAGCGGAATTAATAAGAAATTGAGAGAATGATAACGAAAGACGTTGTTCCGCGGATAAAAGCTGAATCTAGTTCTTAAACAATAGAAGATCTTTTCTTTCATTAAAAGAGAATAAGTGATGAAAATAGCGAGGGTTTTGTTTAATATTAAAGAACTGTTTCCTAACAATTCTTGGACACTCCGCTCTTGATAATAATGATTTTGCAAGTTGTCTTTATTACTTGTTACTATGGATTTTGTGTTGTAAAAGAAATTCGTAATGGGATTGTCGACAAGTTATAACGAAGTTCTTAAGTTTACGGGATAAAAGGTTTAACGTTCCATATGCAGATTACACCAGACATTATTATGGACGAGTAGCGTTGATTACTTGGTAAATGAGCCCACCACCGACTGTTCAGTGGTCAGGTCGTTTTGTTTTTATTGTATTGTCAAAGTCAATAAAAAAACATAAATTTCGTTTTTTTTAATAAACGCAGTCCAGCAAGAGGCAGGTTACTCCCAGATGGTAAATGGTCACCGTCAACTGTGAACCTGTGCAACAACCGAGGAGTCGCCACTGCGTTGCCGATTTTTAAGGAAAGCTCCTTTACCGCTCTTCTGGAACAGCTACATGTCATATCTAAAATCGTTACATCATAATCCTCAGCGCAAATATTAATAAAACCCCGTAGAGTTTTTAGTCATTATAATATTTGCTTGTTGTAGATGGTTTGAAATTGATTCAAATCCTTCCTTCTCGCGTAGTATACAGTCAAAAATATCTTGGAGCCAATTAATTAAGATTCCTTTCCCTATTACAGCGATAGCTATACCATCTAAGGTACAGGTGTGAAGGGTCCTTAGGACCCTTCAGATATTAATTAATCCGTCGGCGTGCACGTGACATTCCGCTTAATTTAACAGCCGTTTATTTCATCACAGCACACCTGCTATCTACCACCGCGTCAACTACACACGCCTTATTAATTGTCAAACGGTTTGTCTTCTCTTTCGTTAGGTTTAATTGAAAACATTTGCTTCCTTTTTCGAATTCATAACATTGAATCCAATTGCTGAGTCTGTCTCTGAGAATAATCCACATTGTGATAATATTAGCGTTGGGAATAATTTACGTTTTTGATCACTATAAGAGATTTCACTGGTTGAAGATGTCTATTGCTCGCATAATTCTGAAAGACGTTATGGACGAACATTAATCCATTACATATCAATATATGTATATACGTGACAATTAGTAATTTCAAAATAAAGGCTTATTTTGTTAAGATCTTTCTTATATTCAAATAAGCTTGGTGGACGTGTATTTAGGAAAACAGAATTCTGTCTGTCTGATTGTGTGTCCGGACTAATCTTAAAAATGGTCGAGCCGGTAGCACGTGACTTTTACCAATTTTAGGTCGCATTCCAATACATGCGAATTCTACACATATTGCATTGGCAACATCTCCTTTTATATAGTGGAGAGATTCAGGTACCTTGGCCACATTATCACAAATGATTTAAAAGATAACAAGGATATTGAGAGAGAACGCAGAGCATTAACAGTCAGAAGCAATATGATCATATTGCGTTACACTATATAACCTACAAATTGTAGGTAGTGTTCTGTTTGGCGATGTTCCCGCAGCGCGGCGCTGTCTGCTCGTGGCGGGCACGTGTCACACCGAGGTCTACCGCGATGATGTAATGTTATTCTTGGTAGTCGGGAATTGTAGTTTAAATCTTATGTTTCTACCTCAGTTGTCATTCTGAAGGAGCCACCTCTCACGGTTTCAGTCCCGAAAACATTATTATGCACTTGATTGGTTTGTTTCCATTTATTTACAATCATCTCTGCATTTGTCTTTCCTCCACTAACTCGAATGTCATTGACCTCTGTCGGCTCTAAGCGCAGAACATATATACAGTATAAGACTTACGAAACTACATCATCCTCAGATGGATCAAGACTTTCCTACCTTTCCTACCTCGAGCAAATAGATCAGATGCTGGCTGATAGGTGAGTCAAGTTTCTCGGAAACCCGCGCACAAAAGTAATATCAATGACAGAAGTATCCACTCAACATGAACACCAAGCCAACTGCACTATCCGGCTAAGCATGAATAGAAGGGTTGGAAAAAAATTACAAATAAAATATCTTTCATAATTTTTTTCATACTTACTATCCGCCCACTATTGAACACAAGTCTTCTCTCATAGTGAGTGGTACCTCCTACGTGAGTGGTATCAGTCCTTAAAAGTGCACTGGACATAGGCCTCCCCTAATCGGCAACACTCCATCCGGTCCTGGGCCATCTGAAAACAATGGTATCCAGGGTACCTACCTATATTATAAGAATCATTCTCTATAAATGCAATCAAATGTTTGAGACATGCAAAGCAGTGAACCGTAATCTTATTACCGCGAATCTAATCGTGGTATTCAATATATACCGATCGATTATGCACATCACTTGCCAAAGGATCGTTAGTAAATTAACACAAATTTCCTTATGATTAGGTTTATTAATTAACCTTCCCGATTAGCCGCTCGTGTAAGCTTGTGTTTTGTTATTCATGAAATGTATTAGTGTAATCTCGCATTGGCTCTTGTTAATAATTATACCAATTTCAATATATATACATAACTATTAGTACATCCTATTACGAATATAAATATGATTTTACAAGTTGTTTTAAAGAAGACACTATGCATAATGTATTTATCTTTTGTTTACAAACGACATACCTACCTACATTTACAAGTCTCGCTGTACTCTTACTCAATATTCGGTTTTCTAAAATCGCCCGAACGTCAGTTCGTTTTTAATGCGAGTATCCGAGGAACGACAGCAAAAACCAAATAAGCTGAACTAAGGTTCGAGAGCGTATCATTAATGACTTTTTGTCGTATCCGCTAGTGGGTAATGACTTTTTGCGCGTGGATAGGTACGTCGAAGTTCATTAATCAAAGACTGGGGCGTTATACGAGTCACGCTCGGATATAATATTAATGGATATTATTCAGGATGAAAGAATAAATGCTAAGTATAAGGGAAGGTAAGGAAAACGTTCTTAAACAAAGTAGCTACAAGTATGTAACTCAATAATTTATCGTCACTAAATCGAATACGAATGTCGAGCAAGGTCGAACGAAAAATTCAAGAGCGTATCATTAATGACTTTTGGTGTGTGACTAAGTTGAAGTTAATTAATCAGTCATACACAAATACACACTTACGAATTTTACGCCAGGTACCTAATATTAAACTTCATGCTATTGTTTTTATTTTGGAATCTATTTTCTTTACACATAAATATGTTTTGCAAATCCGCAAACAGCTTGTATGTATCTTTATTCGGTGTTTTAGCCGATGATTGAAAGAGGGTCAGGTTAATTGAGTTCGAAGATTAGGATATCCGTCATAAAAGATAACCATTATTATTCTATTAGCTCAGGCACAGGCATATTGTACGAATTGTGTTTCCTTGAAAATTTTTGTAATTTTCTGTTTCTTCGCAATTATCTATCTTGTCTTAAGAGAGATACATTATGTTATGTATATCTATAATTTGCATTGCATCAGAGTTCAAACTTGTAGATATAATTTAACATTTAGTTGCGATACAACGATACATGTGGCATTATCATCGAATCGAAATACGTACGAAATTAGTACGTCGTACAGAACAAGGTCGCGGCAAATAAGAACTGTTTAGCATAGCAACGAAAGCGAGTTGCGAGAAGCTAGCTACCTGTAAGTTTTAACGAAATAGTAGTACAAAGTAAACATATAACATAGTAGTTCTACCATCCACAAGGAGGAAGAAACCGTAACACAATTATACTTTGGGAGAACTAGTCCACACCGATCTGATCCGGAACTAGGCACATTCTATCCAGAGTTGAACCACACAACCCATAATCACACAGTCATACTTTATATTGATTTTCCATCTAGACGCAAGACGAATACTTTCGGTAAACAAATATTTGTATTGGTGGGAATCAAACTCACTCACTCTTTTGCTTATATCATCACGCTAGTTCTCTAACGGGGTAGACAGAAAGCACTGAGTGCCGAATATCATTATCCTAACAAAAGCTTTTCAAAGACAAAGACAAAGACATTTATTTGCACAAATATGGGTACATTTAAAGATGTTACAGAATTGTTAGTTCA
>DWGJ01001942.1:0-17572 GCA_018246895.1 Aspitha aspitha aspitha | reverse complement strand
TTAATAGATAGAGTGATTGAAGAGGAAGGTTTATATGTAAAATAATCATGGTATAGGGAAAGGAGAATTGTTTTACTGCAAATTTAACGCGTACGGGCCACGGGCAGTAATGAATAAATCAAAACTATTAGATCGATTTTAGTCATTTTTTCAGTGAGTGACATAGGCTATATAAATTATACCCGTGCGAAGCCGGGGCGGGCCGCTAGTTAATTATAAAACATTGATAATAAATATGAAAAACAAAAGGTAGCAAAGTAGGTTATTCGCGGTTACATAAAGTTCAGTGGCGAAAAAGCTTTTGTTCCAATCTGTTCGTGTATAGCACTCTCATACAAAGAAGCTGATTAGTTCTTTGTCTTTGTGGTTGCGTAGGATATGTTCATAAAAGAGCAGACTTGTTAACTAAGCTTTTTTGCCGTCACAGCCTATCTTCCGTTTATTAAAAGCGGGTTCAACGCTGCAAAATGTTTCATGAGTAATGTATGCATTTGAGTAGATATATATGACCCCAGACTAACAGATCTGAACACCTGAGCTCGGTGTGAGATATTGGCCCTCTGTGTGCTTTTTATTATTTCTACAATAGGGAGTTGCGGAGGGAGGTAAATGGATATTTAGGGTTATTCTAACTTGTGCTCAACTAATAAATTCCTTTGCAATTCTTGGGTGAGCACATATATCAGGTACAATGCGTGCTTTTTCATTGTTTATATAAAAAAACAGTAAATGTTAAGCTGTTTTATACATAGTACCTACCTACGAACAGTACGATACATGGTTTTGAAATAAGCTATCCCTTGAGGTACTACTGTGTTCTCTTCAATGTTATTTAGAGTGCTGTTTAATTTGCAAAACGCACGTAGCATTCCAGGTGCTAGAATTACAGTTCATACCCTGAATCGACAGGGTAGTGTAGCTATTAAGTTGGCATTATTTAAATAAAAACATCTTCGTAAAAAGTAGCCAGTTGAGAATCAATGATCATCAAGCGATGGCAAATCTTTTTACTACAAGTTTAACACTCGTCGATACGACCTATGACTGTAAAGTAGCAAGACAAGTACTCGTAATTGTCGAAGGCACGAGTATATTCAAGATCTATTTCGTAAGATATCGTATCGCTGGAAATTAATATTTCGACGGAAAACTTTGGAACACACCCAAACACAAAAACGTATAAATACTTGTATGTGTATTCACATGTAAAGCGCGGGTAAGTCGGTGTGCTAAGTTATGCATCAGTTTGTTAACGATAAATCTTTGTCGTGTCGTCGTAATAAAACACGGTCAATTACCAATCGTTTTTGCTGGTAGTTGCCAAATAGAATAAGTGGGGCGACGACCTGGTGAATCTCACTGACTCATTCTTGGCTCTCACCCGGCCCGCAATTAACGCACTATTCGATTGTGTCAATATAATACAAAGATATGAGATATATCTACGTATGTGTAAAAGCTTCTATCTTGACGTTTGAAATCCATTTGATGTGGAAGTGAGATTATCGGCTGCTGTTGTAACTTCTTCTACAACTGAAATAGGTACGAAAGAGATTTTTGTGTTATATAATTTGACCTAACACGTTACACTATTTTATGAGACTTAAAAATAATATGTACAATATACATCATCATAGGCATATTGATTTATTGTTTGTTCTCTCATATGATTCAGATTCAAATTTTAAAAACCATAGTACATAATATCATGATGTTGCACCTGGATATGGAACATACACATTATATACTCGTATGTATGTGTTGTAGGCGTTATCATAACGGTAGTAGTTTAGGAATTTATTCTAAAAGAAGTAGGTAGGTACTATTTTCAAGCTCTTATCACTATTTATACACAATAATTACTATGTATTATCTTTTCTGCAATGCTACTTAAATGATGTATAGGTAGTAGAAACTAGGTCTAGCTGAGAACTAATTTTAAAGTAGTACGTGGTTATGTTAAACGATGTCAATTGGTTTACGGACGTGTTGACGAATTATTTATGACTGACCTCATTTCACTTGCATTCCTAATCCTATGTGATATTTGGTTTTACTCGAAAAATTTGCAAAAATAATAGAATGTAAACAGTAATACGCTAGTTGTTTTGAGTTAATTTTCTCATTCCAACGGTCTGGGATCAAATACGTTCGACTTTACTAAGTTACGTGAATTATACCTATCTATACATGTTATAAAACAAAGCCCCCAAGTCTGTATGTGAGCGATTTTCTCAAAATCTACTAAAGGGTTTTTTGTACGGTTTTTACTAAAACATGGAGCAATTTTTTAGGGAAGGTTTTAGTGTATATATAGTACATTACGTTTTTATGTAAATTGACTGAAATATAACGATTATTGCGGAGATGTCGCGTGGTTGTTAAAAATCGCGGCTCCTGGAAGCTTTAATCCACCCGGGCGCAGCCGCGGGCACAACTAGTAACATTATAAATTAAATAGCACTCCGGAAAGAAAACCTCCTTAGGAAACCTACACATCTTAGAATCCTCCACAATATTCTCCTAGGTGTGTGAAATGATCTCTACCAATCTTTTTTGAACCTTCTCATTATGAGAGGAGAGTCGGATCCAGAAGTGGAACCATAAAAGGATTGAAATAAGGATTAAAATTATTTAAGATGTTTAAAACACGATTATATATATTTGTATGTTTAAATGTAACGTTGCTCTCTAATATCTTCAGGTCTTCAGTTAGTGAAGATTTTACAATTAGTACTTAATAAGATAAAATAATGAATAACGAGTTTGATATTGTACATTATTAAAACTGGAAGTTTAATAATTTAACCAACATTGAATGAAAACGTTTACACTCACAGTTAAGTAGCGTTTTACCTAAATAAGGAAAGTGATACACCGGTAACTTAAATCAATTGACACGGTTTTTTTAAATCATTGATTTACCGTTATACTGCAAAGTATAAGCTTCATATTGTGCAGTACTGTCTTCGTTCTAAATGCGTCTACCAATAGAAGCTCAGTACGTACGATTATCTTGAATCTTTGAATAATAATGCAAGTGTTTGATGATTTTCAAGAAATACAAATTATTAAAATTAATACAATTGCTATTAGAATTGTATTGACTATTTAACAAAGGCTTTAAACATAAGTGTGGACTTTAACTTGGCATGTGGTACAAGTATAGGTAAATAAATGAAAATGGAAAATAGTAAACAAAGCATAGAAAATATCTCAATACGAAAGTATTGTAAGATGTAAGAAAGGTACTTCTGGTATCGATAGCAGATATCGTGGAGAAAAAACCACGCGCGACTTAATTGATTTAAATTGTGCATGTTTCACTCTTTCAATAATTGAAGTTCGAGAAAATAATTTCAAATAATTCAAAATCACTTCGTGCATTGAAGTACTCAATTCGACCAAAGGTTTCATTCATGTGTCATAGCGTCGTAACATTAAACACGTCATGACAACAGATCATGCATTACTTATTGACGCGTTGATCCTTCCGGTGGAACATCACTAGTGGTAAGGGTTATCGAAAAAATACATAAAAATACAGGTAACCAATAACTTTTAACACTTACCAAATATAGTAGGTACGTAAGAAGAATTAAAAAGATGTAATAACAAATCATATGATTTAGAACACAATTTTTTTAAGGTTTGAAACCTTATTTCTCAGTCTCTGAACAAGTTCTGTTATAGAAATTAGTTCTGATTTTTTGTTGCTTATTTCTTAATTATAATTTATATTCTAGTTCGTTAAAATTTATGTGTCGGTTTTAAAGCTTCGTTGAGTGAATTTTATTTTTCATACCGTTATCGACAGCCCTAGCCTGAGCGGAACTCACGCAATTAATTCCATTAAAAATGCACTTGAATATTAATGCGCTACTGCATTCAGTTTCATATTGAGTCATAATTTTCTTTAAAGCATAATTTTATTTAATTTTCATTGTCGACTACGATTAATCCGTATTAAATAAACTGAGTTAGTATTTAATAGGATCACAGGCTCTAACAGTATGTCTAATATTCCCTGGAATGAGATGGATGCAGATAACGTAAAAAGTGGGTACTCAATGGTAAGTAAGTGACTTTAAATATTAACACCCATAGTAATATCTTATTTACCCCTATTGTAAATGATCACATACAACTATGGACGATATTTGTGAGCTAATAGAGTTCAAAAAGTTATGTTTTGTTTATAGTGCTCAGCGTTTCTAACTGTACATAGACGTCAACTTCATATTAGCAGAAGACTATAATTAGCGGCGTTCATCGTGCCGACCTCGGGGCACTTATCAGAAGATTACAATGTGTTTTTTTTTGTACATTACGTGAATTAAAAGCATGCCATTTTTTGCAGCGATAACAGTAAAATTCAGTGATTTATTACACGCAAATCGAGTACATGAAAAATATGTCTGTGATGCAGGTTCTAAAATAAATCAAATTCTCGTATATCATTCGTTATACGGCCGAAAGAAAATTTTCTGAATAAACATGGACGCCTTAGATCTCTCTATAACCTGGCTCTACAGTTTATGAAGCTAGACAATCAGCACTTGGCCAACATGGAGACTATGACTTAAAACGTTCGCATAATGAGAGGAAAACTGCGTAGAAATTGCGAGCAATAAAAGGTTATAAAAGCATGATAATTAAAAGGAGAGTATTATAATATAACTATTAATTACTTAAATGTTTATGTGCCAGTGGTGGTACACGATACAAAAGAACCATTAATTTTATATGGGCGACTATCAAAGTTACTAATAATAATAATAAGTAAACATGTTCACACACGGATACAATATAAATTGCATCATACACGACTGTGTAATTTTAAATGACTCTCACGCAATTGTTTCCATTATATTTCAAAGAACAAAACCGTTAGACCTCTGACCTGTTGTTAGGACACGAATACAAACTACCTAATATGTTTTGTTTCTTTACCTTATACCGTTGTTTGAATAACAAACCGAATAATTGCATTATAAGTAGGAAGTACAACTATGTACTAGCTGTAGCTGTGGATTCTACTAATAGAGTCAATGGTAGGCACATCAATCTAACCAATTTTAGTTTTGAAAGCATAGAGCACATAAAGTACAATACAAATAGGTTACGAGTTTAATTCCATACCTACTAGCCGGCATCGCAAGGCGACAATTAAAAAGCAGGTAAATGAGTTTTTTTTTATATCACGCTATTTAAAGTAGTCTAATAGCATCAAAATATAAACAATTTTGTACTATTAGTTTAGAAGTACAGAAGTAGATTTAACGTTAAATAAGTACAATCCAGCATATCGGCTCTTAGGATTTAGCAAGAAGAACGCAATGTGCTTTTTCAACAGATGTTCTCGAGATTTCTTTAACATTGATTTCGGCTTAGCCCAATGTTTGCAGTGCAGTCAGTTTAACAAGTCCAATGTTAATAAAGACGAAAACAACGCAGATTCTGTCTAAGATTTTCATACTCCCAGCACACCTGCTATCCATTTGAAACTTTGAAACAATGCGACAGTCTATCTGAGCATGATTATATAATATTATGTGTTGCTTATTTCCGCATTCCAAATGGCATCTATTACGTTAAATTTGAGACATGTTATGTTATAACAATGTAACGTTAAAGTCTTAAGTTAAGTTCTTAAAATGCAAGTTGAAATTACAAACATACTCGTAAATAACATCTCACATTCTGTAGTCCCAGCCTAGACGTCCTTTGTGGGCGTCGTGAACTCACATAAAGGAAAATTGGAATTTGAAGGGCATTTAAATAAATTTCTGTTCTCCAATGTGCCAAGTGCATTTCATTAATTATTTTAAGCTGTTGGTATCTTTTCTTATAATAATAATTTGTTACAAGAAGGAAGTTAAAGAAAAAACGCTCATGATAACGCGTCAGCAGAAGCTGGGGCAGTTTCTTTTGCCACATGAGTTTTTTTTTTCTTTAATGTTTAGTTACTTTTATATTTTATGCATTAGCCCCTATTGAATTATAATTTTTGTTTCATTTGTATATTTCATTATTTTTACTCTTTATTATGTTGGTGGCAATACAGACATTTTACAGACAGCGCATTTCACACATTACAAGTGAATGTTTTATTCACCTATACATCGAAGTGCTTGCTTGCTAAAATTTGCGTGCTAAGATGTAAAGTTGAATGAGTATGGTATATCCCTTCTTCAAGTGTAATGTATGTTAAAAGTGTTACAACACCGTTTCGTGTGGGCAGTTTGTGAGCTAATCACAGACGGAAGGACGATTAAGCCGTGCCCTTTGTTCACATAATAACCGGTTTTTGTTATGAAATTTTTATCATGTTGACTCGTCTTATAACATGAGACATAGAAACCTTTAGTATAAATCGAAATTTTACGCGATAACAGATACATAAACCCCCATGAAAATTACTTGTCATCAATAAAATTTAATTTTACGTGACCCGTTCTCGCCCGTTCCTTCCTATCCTTCATCATTTTTTATCAGGGTTTAATGTGTTTGTTATAAAATGCAATAAATTATATAAAAACGAAGCAGTTTATGTTTTTGTTTTTGATACATCTTTCTTACCGTCACACAAAATCGGTCGTAATATATATTTCCATCTTATAAAATGTTTCACAATCTATTAGTACTACTGAAAATATATTTTTAAAGTACCATTGAAACTGTTCCGGAGGTCAGTGACGATAGGTAGACGTAATTTTTTACATGCAACACTTTATTTTTATCCAGTTGCTTAGTTTAGAGATATCGGTTATTGTTCCAATGTTCTCTTTGATAAATTAACTTCAGTTTATTGTGACTGTAGGAGAAGATGCAACAGCACAACACACACTAATTTGCATCGCCGACTTTATTGATAAATTAGTAAAAGAAAACATGTAAATATATACTTATGCACACAGGATTATAGATAAGACTACGGGAACATGACCATGAGTCGTGATAAGTTCCGCTGCGTTGCGGTTTATATTAACAAAAGCCCTGTTAGTTGTATTACCTTATAATACATGAGATAAGTGTAGGAAAATATTCAACACGAGAAACAACAACTGCAAACCACCGTGAAATATGGTACAATATAATTCCGTCGGCCCAAAAACTGGCTTACTTTCGGAGTTCCAGGATAAATAATCCCGAAAGGCTTTATCGCCGTTATTTATATTATACAATGCTGCAACACTGCATGTATAATAATTCATTTATTTATTGATATAATAGTCGATCAACCGATAAACAAACAAATATAAAGTTCTTGATACAACTAACCGATATAGTTAATCACCGAAATATTGTTCTTGATGTCATTTACCGACAGCTCTTTTAAATGTCTAAATACACATCCACAAGTTTAGTGCTTTCTAACTACATACACATCACACCTAGCGACGTTCACTTGTAAGTGACGTAGTGTTAAGTTCAGCGTCGTTACGGATCGTGCAGAGTCGTCTTTAGACCTTTGTTAGTGTGTTTGTGTGAGCACAGTACAAACGCATCTAATGTTACAATTGCAAAGTTGACATTTTGGCCTTTTAGTAGATGTATTAGGGAAAAAGACTGTCCAATCAGGGTTTGTATTTTTTCAATAATTAAGATACAAAATGTTCCTCCACACTTAAGCAGTATTAGTTACTTCTTGTAAATGATTTGTTATTTTTAGTAGCAGTGCTCTACGCTATGGCGTGCACAATATATTTGTCATATATAATTTTAAAATATTATTCAGTATTGATCGAATGTTATAGTGGGGTAGTTTATGTTTCATAATTGTGTACAATTTTTAGAAAAAATCTGTGATTAACATTGGCTGGTGCAATTAATTCACCTTTCAACGATGTAATGAAGCTTAATAACGATGAACGAAATATCTGTGAGCGGTATAAGTACGTATGTATGTTAAGAGTTTTGTCCTGCAAACGATTAAAAGGACTTCCTTGTTTACCGCCATTTTACTAATGAATCTTATGCATCTTACACACGGTATTAAATGGCAGTTTGAAACAATGTCGACAGTTGTTTTATATCAAATTTCACGTCACATTCAAATGCATTTGGTTTAAAACCTCTATTTTCAAATCACGGTTAATACCATGTAGCGTAGGCATTACTCATTACGGTTTAGGTACACATTCGATGCGTGTTGTACATGTGTTCACAGTCTTAGGTGCTGTTCAAACTAACGCGAATTGCACACGACTAGCAAAGCGTAATCGTGTAGTTTTGAACAGCGCCTTGTATTGTTAATCTTTATTAAGCGTAGTGCAAGTGTCAGCTTCGGGTTAGATTTTGGCGATCAACATCTGTTTGTTACCTGCGTCCGTAAATTATTGGGTGTTGTTATCGTGTATGCGGGCGCATAATACGTTCCGTTTATTTTATAGAAGTCACTCTGAAAAAAAGAATTTTTGCCTCAATTCACGTTAATCGTTTTTGTAAACCAATTCGGGGTAGACAAATTTGAAAACGTAATCAGAAAAGTGCTTTAAATTTAATGTTATTTTAGTTACTGTTTAAAAGCGTTCAGTGGGTACAACTCGTGCAAGTTTCTGTGATGTCTCAAAAATATTACGTTGCATGTGATTTTTATAGTATTGAAATGTTACATTAATATTCAATTACAACTTTGCATACAATATTGTACATAACGATGATCACGGAAAATGGAAAACAAACAAAATTTAACACATCAAAAGGAAAATATTCAGGTATATTGCATATTGTAGGTAATTATTTGTTAACACTTTTTTTAAACACGGTACAAAAGAACCTATTGCTTTATTACGAAATATCTCCTAGTAGTTCAAAACTTCTATCTTTATTAGAATAGAAATAGTTCTCGTTCTCATATTTAATACAATAATTACTAATCAATCAGCGTGTTCAGCTAATAACTTGATGTATGGGAACAATTGCAGTGAGTACACGCAGAGGTATGCAAAAACAATTTATTTTATTTACACTGAATCTGTTGTAATAAATACATAAAATAACTCACCTCTTGGTAGAACACTCGTTTGGAGTTGTAAGTGAAGTTATACTGCTGATCAGCAACCATCAGGAGGATAGTGAAGGGCAGCAAAAATGCCGCTGCGGCAAGAAAGGCCACGCACCTCCCGATTCTAATCATGCTGACGTTTCTTCGACCCATGCTTTCACAACACTTCCAAACACTTAATTACGAACATTTAAAAAGTAGTTTTACACTCATTGTAGTGACGGTTTTGCAGTTATCCTTTCACAACTTTGTCTTCGATGATTCTCATTTTTTAAAATATTGGAACACCTTGCACTATACACAATAGAATATTTTTTTGTAAGTATTTTACTTTTAAAATATGCTCTACTATTATTTTTTATTTCATTAGAAAATATATTACTACGTTTATTAATTTGTATCTACTCGTAAGATATGTCGTTGTAGCAAATAGTTTCGTAGAATGGATTAAGTAACTAAAAATTATGATGAGGTAATTTAAAATGTATTGTTTACCAGCAACTAAGCTTATATAGAATTTATAACTTTATAAATTAAAAAATACGTTTCTTAGCCGTTATGTGTGTATTGTATAAATCTAATCTAATCTCATAGTTTGGGTTTTTTCGGTTTTGATACTTGAAATAAGATTGAGTATCTCATCTTAAATATTGATTTATCCCATCTAATCAGATATAACTATGAAAAGGATAGATAAACAACATAAGTTTTTATGATTTGACTTTTGATGTACTGCATACAAACCTGGTACACTTATTTGTTTATTGAATACTTTATAACATTATTATTCTTGATTTTTAATATATTAATAACTAGATTTTTTCATAGGAACAGAAAATTGGCGTTTTCTAAGCAAGTGCTACATCCTATATAGACAGCAATTCACAACCTGCCGACCTGTAGTCGAACGCAAGGCTATTTATTATAATAACAGAGACCCTATAACCTGCTATAATTACTATACTTTGCTGCATAACCTACATATTATTATGATACAATAATACGTAATCCACGACGGTCCAGTGAACACACACAAAACGAAATGCATCGTTGTGGGCGCACAATAATTCTTTGTAACATAGCTATGTAATTTAGTTATTTTTACGCGATTCACAACCCATTTAAGTTTGTTCTGCCTAATAACAATAATCTAACGTGCCTATTTAAGTGTATACGATTTTAATAGGCAGAACGACCTTAGGTTTCGCATTTAGATACACATAAATTACGTAGGTGCTCACGCAAACCTATGTTAAGCTTAAGCCTCCTGTCCCGACTTAGGGCTGCTACTCGCTACTATTATTCAGGTAATAAGTTTTGAATGTAAAATAAGACAATATTTACTAATTTTGATGATCAATGGTAATATTTGAAGTTAAAAAAAACAACAAACGTGTATTGAAAAGAGGTCTCCTTCTAAGCCGGCAAAGCATTGGCCATTGCTTTAGTGCTGCACTATGTCCGTCTGTTTGTACGCTAGGTTTAGTAAGTAAAAAAGTACGAACCTAATCTAATCATAAAGGCTTAAACAATTGGAGAAAGTCTTAATTTCTGGATAGAGACATGACGGTTGCAACGACGATTTGATATGGAGTAGATAGCGTTGTTTGACACTTGTACAATCATGACAGCCCTGCTAATATTGCAATATGGGTATTTGATAGATACCAGAGAGAAAGACAAATACATATATTGGAGGTGACTCCAAACTAGTTTAACATGTTTGTTAACATCCGTGATGTTTCTTCTAAAATATTATACATCTCGTATTATGTGGTAACTAATATTACAAGATGTTTGTATAATCTGAATGACTTTATAATATATGTGTTATGTGTACTGGAATTAATTTAGTACATTGAGTACCTATGTTTACAGAATAATAAATTAAGATATTTTTGTGTTTTGGATATGTTCAGACATGGTCATAAGATAAGAAATTAGGCAAACCCTGTACTGCAGTGACCAGGCAGACCCAAGGATACGTAAGCCGGGTCACAAGTACAGTAGAAGCGACTATCAGAGTCCTCAAGAGAGGTATGTGTAGGTGTAGCATCGTATTTGACCAGCCTGTCATAGTCTGTGAACATACTTTTATCCTTTTTTTCTATTCTTTGTAGTAATATTTAATGGAACGTTATCCTTAAATCAGTATTCTATGTTAACGAGTGTTTAGTTTCCGCACTTCTTTTACATACTTATACATAAAAATGAATTATCAACGCGTACATTAAAGATAAGAAGAGTGCAGACGTAAAAGCGGTTTATTAAACGATATTTGTGGGTCGGCTTGAATAGGTATGTGAGGTTATAACATTGTAATGCGTATAAAACAAACACAAGGTCGAAATCATGAAGTGTTGGTACCCTCATTGCTGGTTTCCATAGTTATAGGTAATGAGCAAATACTTTGTTAAGTGGATATTTTGATGGCGATAATTTTATATTAGGCCACAGCTGATTATCTTTATTACCGGAGTTCCCAATAAGCTATTAAATCTTAATGACAGTCATTTACGCAGTGTTAACGTTGTTAGTAATGGACAAAGTTTATACAGATGAACATAAAAATAATCAGCCAAGTTTAAAAATGTCTATTAAGGAATCATAAATTGAAATACAAAAGTCAACGTATTAAAGTACATATAAACAGCGCGGGAGACGATGTGCTGAATATGTCATGCCGTAACTAAGAAATACTCGTATATATCACTTGCTGTAACGGCGAAGGAAAACATTTTGAGGAAATTTACGCACTTGAGAGTTCTCTGTAATGTTTTTTAAGAGTGAAGTCTGCCAACCGCACTCTGTCTTCCACATCCTATATTACGGTGATGAAACAGGTGATAAACTACATAAATACATACTCGATAATACTTACATACATTTTTGTTACACTAGAAACATAGAAAAAACAAATCTGCTCAATACACAAACGTCTTGGGTGGTAATCGAACCTACGACCTTCAGTTTAGCAGTCAGGATCTCGGGCCATTGGAACAAGAGACTAGGAAAATGATAATACTATTAGAAGAACGTAGTGTAACTAAATTAAACTTTTTCATAATATAAACTAACTCTACCTATACAATAGTAACGCTTTCATCAACAGATTTTTATTGGGTAAATGAGAAAAAGAAAGTAAAGACGTCCAAGTAAGATTAGAAATTCTTAACTGAGCTGTGTCGTAATCGAATTAATATTTTATTCAATTACGCTCCATCCCGAGAGAATATCGACTCGCGGAATTGTAGCAAATTATAAGCTACGGGAAAACGCTGCAGATAACGGAAACGCGCCTTGATTAATGTCCTATTACATTTGCGTATCGACGGTCGACTACGAACACGACAGTTGATTGTATCTGGGGTTAGTCTGCGGAAATACATTGTTACCGATCTAAGCCAATAATAGCTGGCTGCAACCGTTTTCACGACTCACTGCTAGACACGTATTTCTTCCGTAACTACGAAAGGACTCAAGAATACAATACGTGTACGAAAATTCGCATGCTTTAATACGAGATGAACATAAAATATGAGTCTAAGCTTGACGTAGACACGTTCTCGAGTGGAAACCACTAATCGGCAAACATACTCTAGAGCGCCCTCACACCCATCGGCTCGGCGATCATAGAAGGCAGGTGGTAGTGCTGGATGAGAGTAGTGGACGACCGATTGTTACGGCCCACCTTGGGAAAACCTATGTCCAGTAGTGGACGCAATATCACGATGATGATCAATAGACGCTGATATGAGGTTATTAACTATCTACTACTCGTATATTGTATATTTCATTATGATCTTATCTATCTATTTTTTTACTTTGTGAAAAACAAAAATACAAAGCTAAAAATATTGGGATGGCATAATTGAAAGAGCGGACGCTCCAAGAAATATTTAATGAGCTTAAAAGAACGTGATTTAATATTCTAGTTGATTTGGATGCTCACGGAGAAAATTGCTTTGCTAAATTGTAGCCCGCTACGACCTCCGCCTTTGAGAAAAATAAAATTCAGCAACAATACAGTATGGTCTTCTATACCTATTACATTAATGTCTTTGTTTAAGAAATAAATTTTAACTATAATTTCCGGAATATAGATTTATACCTAAATGAATATTATATGATTTTATTTACATTTAGGCTAGCAGATGAGTACCTATCATAAGTATTTATGATATTCTTGCCTGCTTGGAATATGACGGACATATACATGTATGTATTGCGTATTTCAATTTCAATTGCAATTATTTACGGTTTTAAACATAACCATTCAGTTTTTCATGCATCACTTGAAATCGTGAAGGAATTTACATAGTTCAGGCATTAGTTGAAAGCGCTTATGTTATTTCCGATGCGATTTTTCCGTCGGTAGTTGTTTTTGAGTAGTAAGTTTTGATCAATGTAGTAGTTGATCAAGTTAGTGATGTTGCAATCGTGGTCATTCAAAAGTTTCATGGGAAGCTAATAGATATTAAACCAGGTGACGAAGGAGCTTATATTTATTACTTTTATGTTTCAGACTGATTACGGTGATCACGGAGAAAATTGTGTTGCGAAATTGTAGCAATTTGATTGCGATGACCTCCGCATTCTTACGAGCCCGCTTCGAGATTGCGTTTGAGAATGTTGCATAATAGATAAACAGACCCCATCTTACCGCGCAGGTCGCCTTTACAAAACCTATTAACATACCTCTGATGAACTGAATTTTACATCATGTTTACATTTAGGAAAATGTGAAAAATGTGTTAACTAATTCAACTAAGTTTGAATTAAATGGAACTAAGGTTCGAAGGAAACAATCACATAACACACCACAAACTTGTTTCATGTTAAGTTCACAATACTGTACGGCCTAAAATAATTAATATCATAAATATGATTGACCACTTTGAACATATAACACAAACATTTAAACCATAAATTAGCTAAATTCACAATTTAATATCCTTGTTAAAGCGTTTTACTTTCCACCCTCACCAGCCGGGTCGGTAAAAATTGACATCTTAAAACGCAATCGCAATTTCATATTTCAAACTTGCTCTAACCTACTCGTATATGGCCCGAAATTTAAGATGTTAACAATTACCGACAGCAAATAGAACAACATCTCGTACCGTCATCTCATACTAATGTTTTGTCATCTACAATGATCTCGATAAGAATCGATCGATAATATCGACATGATGTAGGTACTCGTAAGTACAAACTTCCCTACACATATATTACGTAAGGTACATTTATATATTGTGTGAATATTTTCCACATGTTTGTATGCACGTAGGTATGCATATGTGTATCAGAATATTGCGAAGGACATCATAATTAAACACATTCGCGTGTAGGCGTGTGATGAAATTTCACGCCAGTACGCTCATATTGCGAGGACCGTGCGTTCGGCATTTCGTTTTTATGAGCCGTCATATTTCTGCCGCAACGGTGAGAAGCTACTCTTTTTAAAACGATACGGATACTGATTACGTTTTTACATACATATACATATCGTCACACCAGGTCCCTAACGGGGTAGGCAGAAAGTAGCGAGTGCCAAATATCTCTGCCCTTACAAACCTGCCGTGCTTCATCTACATTAAATTATTACGTTATTAAATTCTGTAATTGTTCTTTATTTCAACAATTTCAATTTATACTAAAAAAAACGCAGTTTACTATTCTATGTATAAAGGACGTACAGACAAACCTTCATTTTCATATATTAAGATGTACATAACGCTTTACCTTGCATTTGTTTTATATCAAACGTATTTATTTATTGTAGACAGACAGAAGGTTGTTAGTCGTTACTATAGATTGAAACACAAGTAATTTTCTATACAGCTCAGACGGCTTATAATCCTATCTATGCGAAGACGGTGAAATACTTTTACTTGTTTTTGTAATGAAAAGAGGACAACTGTAAAGCCCATTACACTAATCACATTTCCACTTACTTCCAAGCAAGTCACGTACCTACCTACTTGTAAATCTATGTTCACGACATTTTAAATATTGAATATTAAAAAACCTCTGCAATGCACGATAAAAAACAATGTGCAACATTGGATCAGGAAACATTTCGGAATATATTGAAGAATGCCTAATGGGATGGAATGTTACCTTGAAACCTATGTACGTACAAAATATGAAAACTGTAAAAACATCTATTAGAAACGTATATTAGAAGAATTACGAAAATGGAAACAATACTTCTGAGTCAATCAAATAATTTTTTAACACTTTTTATGATACATAATATAGAAGTTCGCTGACTCGGGTTTTTTAGTGTGTTAGGTAATAAATTGAAATTTAAAATGTTTTATTCATTATAACGGACGCTTAATGAACAATATACATTTTTATAATTATCATTCGCTAACTGTACTGAACATCTGTAGTAGCATAATCGTATTATGAGATCATTATGACTCGGTCTGCAATTTTGTACATATTTCAGCTTAATACACTGATAATTTGATGATTGTATAAAATAATATTACGAGACATTCTACATTTAGCATACAATAAACAAGTTGTATGGAAATATACGAATATCGATGCAATAAATCTACAATAAAATTCATAAGGTCGTGGATAATATAATTGACGTTTTTGTTTTTAAGTGGTTTTACTACAATATGTAACTATGGAAAGGTGCTCCAACCGTACGAACAAGACTGTTGTAATATCTAAGTTGTTAATTCGGTAGTGTCTCACTACATAGTACACAATTCAAATTAATTGGGCAGATATGTATTACGCAATGAAAATTTATGGATAACATACCTAATTTTAAATTACGAAAACGGCAAAGCTAATTTAACATTTTTATCAGATTTATAACTCGAATTAAATTCCAAACACATTTTGTCTAGATCCAATTAAAAGTTGGTCTTATCTGAACCAACGTTCGTGATTTAACTTATTTTCTAAAAATAATTGCCAAGTGCTTTTCGGGCATACATAAATATTAGAATTTCTCAAAGTGGTATGATAATTATTTATTACTTTACTTTAACGGTTTCATTCTGTTCACTAACAGAGGTCCTGTATCACTACATAGGTAGTATAAAACAAAGTCACTTTCTCTGTCCCTATATCCCTATGTATGCTTAAATCTTTAAAACTACGCAACTGACTTTAATACGGTTTTTTTAATAGATAGAGTGATTGAAGAAGAAGGTTAATTTGTAAAATAATCATGGTAAAGGGAAAGGGGAATTGTTTTACTTAAAATTTAACGCGTGCGGGCCACGGGCAGTAATGAATAAATCAAAACTACTGGATCGATTTTAATCATTTTTTCAGTGAGTGACATTGGCTATATATTTTATACCCGTGCGAAGCCGTTTCGGGCCGCTACTAAATTAATAATATCACTCGGCGTAATGGTGAAGAAAAACATCGCGGTTAAGCCTGGCACACCTCGCGTTCTCTATAATGCTTTCTTAGGCGTATGAAGTCTGTCAATTTGCAATTGAACAGCGTAATGGACTACGGTAATCCTTCTCGTTATGAGAGAAACTCCATTACATTTCATCTACGAGTAGCAATGTAGATATAAGAGATTTAAAAAAAGTCGAACGGCGCGAACTTCTTTCGCGTTTTCTTCGAAATTGCGGTCTTCGAAACAAGCGTCCGTTTCTGAGAGGTAATCTTAACATGACAATTTTCTCTTTTACGATTTACTAAACTTTTACAACAGTTACGTACTCGTAAATACCACAAAAAGGTTTAATCAAGTGCCGTGTTTAATAACAACCTAGTTTATCGAATTCAATAAAACTATTGATAAACGTAATCGATTTATCACTTATACGATAGGTTAATCAGCCCTTAATAAATTTATCGTTCCCACAGTACAGATATTAAATATGACAATTAATAATTCATGTGTACCGATGCAGTGTGCCAGCTTAATCCTGACCAACCTCTACTTAATCCTAGTGACGGTTTTATCCATGAAGTGATATGATATAAATATGTAGTACCCACGATGAATAGAAAATTTAGAGGGTTAGAAAATATGAGCATGCTACTAAAATGTCTCCATATTATTGCCGTGCCGTTTTCTGCCCTATGATATTCCATTATGGCTCAATTATAAATAATTTTATTAAAATTTCACGTTAACCGAATACAAACTTTATAGCAATTACAAAGAGTTTATTTTGCGGCTACGCAACCTCGATTTCATGTCTCTCCTTCACAGCGGTAGCTTACGGTTGCCATGAATACGACTTTCAGTGGACGAGAGAATATTGTTGGTTTAAATTGGGTTCTTGTACAGGGGCAATCCACATTTTAAAGGTAAGAACAATTGACGTAGTAGTGTACAGGTTTATATTTACGATACCATTATAAAACCAAGCTACATGAACAATGCAAATGTCGAGTTTGTGAGTGAAAAAAAATAACTCTAAAGATAAATTATAAATAACATTACATGTAATACAGTAATAATCTTCTATACTGTTTAGGATTCCACAACAATAAAAAACATGACAGTCGCCGTGAGCACTCTCTTCACTAATAACTTAACACAACGCTATCTTCATC
>DWGJ01001941.1:0-17581 GCA_018246895.1 Aspitha aspitha aspitha | reverse complement strand
ACAGAACATACAAATGTGCTGCACACACAAATGTTTGTCCCGGGTGGGAATCGAACTTACGACCTCCGGTTTTACAATCAGGGTCTCTATCTACTCGACCAAGAGGCCAGTCAATAGTTTGCGCATAAGGTATATTGTGTCCTCTTGGGAGGATTAAGAAAACATAGCCAGTCAAGCGATGTAAAGCTCACACCTCGCGTTGGTAGCGGCGCGAGTTTCACACCTAAACGGAGCGTTTCCGGGTTATTGACTCCACGAAGGCTAGCTTAACGACAGGTGGTCTGTTTGCCAGATTGCCGGTTCCAACATAGAAACACGTCGTATCTAAGTAGTAAAATGTTTTATAAATACCGTAAAAAAGGCACTAAACCTAAAAAAATATGCCATAAATTAAAAATGGGGCGCACTCCCATTATCGTCCATTAATTTTTAACGGGCCTAATGCTGTTTATGGTCATAGAGTTAATGGCATGATAACAACTGCTTACCTTCCTATCTTAGATTCTAAGCCTATTCTTTTCGACTACTTTTATGCTTATACTTGTTTACGTATCTACAGATTAAATTAAGCTAAAGTTATTTTGCGACAATTTTTAGTTTGATAGCATGAATTTCTATAAAGTAATGCCTGGCACAATTAACTAATCAGCTGTTAAAAGGCACCACCATGGCTTAAGGTCAGCACAGCGCAAATAACAGAGAGTTTCGCAGTATGGGGCAGTTCACCCATGAACACTGCCCGTATAAGGGGCCATTTTCAAGGTCTGTAGGCTCCAGGACCTGTAAGGACTAGACCTGTATATGTAGCTATACTATATACTATAGTTGTATATGTAGCTTAATTATCAGGTCACCGAAACACAAGTTCAGTGTTATTTAAATAACTGGAGACAGTTCCACACACAGCTGTCTGATCCCGAATTAGGCAATTTAATGCCTGTGTTATGGTGACCGGATAGCTGATAAACATACATACGAGTATATACATACAATATAGTACTTATATAGATATTTTTATTACGACCAGACACAGAACAAACAAATGTGCTCATCACACAAATGTTTGTCCCGAGTGAGAACCGAAGTCTCCTCCGGTTTTGCAGTCAGGGTCTCTAACCACTCGAGCACGAGGCCAGTCGAATGATACGCTATAATGATAGTAATAGGCTGAGAAACGATACTCATGTAATTACAGTTTCACGTATGTAATCTGATGCATCTACAAAATGTACCGTGACAAGTGAATTTCCATCAGCGATAGTTCACCTTGACGTCATAATCATGGACGTGTCGTGATTAACGAGCTGTCGGGGGTCAGGTCTCCTTTGTGCTCCCTTTGAAATTCAGCCACTCATTTATCAAGCTTACTGTTCCGTTGTGAAATTAACGCGCCGGTGCAAGAGACAGGCGGCGGGATTAGCGTCGGAGGCTGTGACGTCAGATGTAAGGAAGCACTATTAAAAAGCTTGACTTTGAGCTAAGACGCAAGATTTTTGCAGTGTTCGATGAAGTGATACTTTTACGCTATATAAACCGTGAATTTGTGTGATTTTCTTATACTATGTGAACCACACTAAGAGTTTTGACAATTGTAACAATCCAACATTTCTACAGCTAAACAGAACAAGCTGTGTTAGGGAAATGGAAAAAGCTAATAAAAAGCATAATGACAATCTTATCGCTAGTGCTATGATTGGTAATTGCTAGATACCAATCAAGTGAACCATTCCCAGCCCGCTGGCACTTAACACCTTACCATAAGTCTCAACCAGTGCACGGTGGCGGGCGAAATTTACTCGATCACTGATTTTGACGTATCGTTTTCGGGGTGGCGGTGAAAAATGGTTCACCGGTGAAAGAGCTCGCGGCGGGTGTGCTCATGATTTTTGAAAGCCCCCAGGATCCCTCAACAATTGCTCGGATAGACAAACAAATTTTATTTATTGCGGTCTGGAACAGACGATTTGTTTGTGTTGAAATCCTTTTGAAATTTTTATGCCTGAAGGTGAAGTGTTAGGTCATTTTTCTAGTCATTTTTTCATCTAGATGGAAGCATGGGGAACAATAAATAATTTGAAAATTGAAGATTACAAACGAAACACAGTCAATTTTCGAATTGAAATTGGAGAGCTCATTTCATTGAAAAATGAATTTTATCTTACCACGTTTTATAGCATTTACTTTAAAAGAAAAATAAGTAATAGCTAATTCTTGATCAGGACCTAAAGCAAAGTAAATATGTGCTTTGGATTCTGATAAAAATGTATCCAGAAGGTGATCCGTACATAACAAACTCTAGCACGAATGGGTCTGAATTCTCCACAACATTTATGATTTAGTAGGAAACGGAACACTTCAAGTCCATTAGCTTCCCAAGACGTGGGAAACATTGAAGGCAGGTCAGTTCCTGAATTAGTCACCTCACGCTCGGTGGCTATAGGAGTGACAGCTAACGCACGAGCCAGATTGTCATTTATAATTGCCAAAATAACATTACCAAAAACATAGATCTTAAGCTTATCGTCTTAAGATAGAATATCGCTTAAATCAGCAACATCGGCTTCTTGGTACAAGTCGACAAATACAAAATTCGCTTTGCATTCTACATATACCTTAGTATGAAAACATAAAGTTGATTTTTGGTTAAATCGATAAAAAGACAGTGTGGTAAAGGTTTACTTGTGTTGTCATGTCGGAAAGCAAGTTAGTAAACAGTATGTGACGGGTGTGACTTATGCGAAGGGAGAGGATTTATTTTCAAAGCATTGTACTGAAGCGTGAGATATGACTTGAAGTTTTTGGTTATTTGTCATTGTGTAATTTGCGTCACTGTCAAGAAAGCTCACTTCAAATCTCTTGTGATTTTGTTGTTTTGCTGAAAAAAATTATTATCTCGTTTTATAAAAAGGAATTGTATTTATTGTAGAACGTTAAGGATGACTCAAAATATTATGGCCGTTTATGTGTACCAACCTATTATGCTAAAAATTTAAAGGTAATATTGGACTTTTTATTATTTTCTGAATTTGTCGTTACACTACCCGGTTTAAAGCCAACTGTCATCTAGCAGGCTTTTAGCTGTAAATTGAAGGTCAACCTAGCGCACAAGCCTCCAAAGGAAATGTTTAAACTTGTTACTTTTGGCAGATAGATATTTTTCAACATTTATCATAATATAAACAAGGGTATTCTCATATTCAGGCTTAAACCATAGTCTACCAAGCTGGTCAAGTGCAAGTTGGCAGATTTCATACGCTTAGGAGATTATCGTGGATAACTTAAACGTGAGCAGGTTTCCTCAGGATATTTTCGTTCACTGTGATCACATGTAACTCTGTAAAGTCAAGGGTCCATGCCAGAATTTGAAATCTAGAAACCTGGAGGAAGCGTTGGGACGTGAACATCAAAGTGAATAGTGAAAATCCCATACTTTTATCCTTGAATGGTCCTTTTAAAAACTAATCAGGTATATTTTAAGATTTCTTTAATGTCAATCTAACTTAGAACAACTGATTGAACGTATGCTATTTATATAATGCGATTTTATCTTATTGTGATCTTTCTACCGATAGTTATTTATCGTTAACAGATTGGCTGTCACGATTCAATGGTCTGTGAATGAGTTAATTGAAATTATTCGGCAACGCGATAGTCCGCAACGTACAGATTGATTGTAATTCACTTTAATTATGCTCGTTTGCATAAACCGGTTTTGATTTGAATATCATTATAATACACTTAACTTTCGTTGCTCATAAATCTAAATAGCTTGTTTTGTCGGTACTAAAACGGTTTATACAACAGCTGTATACTGGTACTTTACGAGTTAATACAGATTACTAAAACATAAATTGTAGTTTGTTTCTGCAGTAAAGTAAGTCCCTTTTCATTGATATTTTGCTATATTAATGCCTGATAGGTATGTTAGGCAGGCTCTGCAAATACATATAAATAAAACAGGGATCTAAATACATCTGTGTCTGATCCCAATTGGAAAAACCTTAGTATACAGAGTGGTTTAAAGATTTCTATGAAACGTAGTCACTATCTGACATCCGCCCGTCTACATAAACGTTAGCTACTTTTGTAACATACAACAGCATATACTGAAGACATGAAGGTATTATTAATCATTTACTTAGTAGTACAACAAAAGAATATTCCCCATAACAAAGCTGAGCTGTCCAGCACTTAGCCCGCACCATCAGTGATCAACCCGCGATGACGCCACCAAAACTTCCCTAAAGTATTTACATTACAGACTCGAAATTAACCAAACAATATTAATCATACAAAGTCAAAGCGCCCTCCGCCTATAGCGCTGAGTACACGATAATGATATATGAGATATTTGATGATAAACAATCGGGGTCATTTATTATCTGTCCGTTATTTGACAGGCGGTAGGCAGATGTCATTTGTCATTTTCCGTGGGTCCCTTCGTTACGCCGCCGCCTACATTCGCCTCCGACGGTGGTTAGCTATCAACCGACAAAGCTGCTGCGCCACAATTCAATCTCAACTGAAACACGTAAGTAATACGACTCGATTTCGCGTGAAGCAAAAATCAATCTTGATTGTTTTCAGCATGAACGATTATGATAGATGAAAGAGTTAGCGCTCCCGCAGCGAAGGAGAGGAAACAAAGGAGAGTAAACTCAAAATTGTTGACGGTAAGGAACTTTTTTGTAAGATAAGTGTTATCGTACTGACTGGTAAAGCGAAACTTGTTATTGAAGATGAAACAGTAATGGATGGGGATAGGGAATGCGTGAACGATGTCGGAGATGTATTGTTATCGCGCTGTTTATCAGAATACCGGCCGATCGCTTCTTTAAATAATTACCTTTTCAAAAGAATACTTCTGCTACTGGTAATATATTCATTATATCGGACATTTTACAAAGCGCCATTGAAATAAATAAAAATATTTTACGGCATATCAACGGCTGAGATTGGATCAGTTAAGTTTTTTCGCCGCCGGTGGACATATTTGGGATTTCAGCTCAATCATTAACTGAGTCATTTCTTGTTTTGCAATTTGTTTTTAAGACGGCGGTATATTTATATTCGCCCGGTCGTGTTGAAACTTATTATAATAAAAACAGAAAAAAAAACCGTAAAGTATATCGTGCCGAAAACGTGGGTTCCGCCAATTAAATGGCCGTAAAATTTTTGATGTAAGTATCAGAAAAGGTCAGACACTCAAAAATACAATTCCGATTTCGTTATCTCGTTATTTCTGTACATTAAAACGAATGACATTTAAATAAATAAAACTCCAAACAGCCAGAAGCGCGTTGCGTGCAAAAGTATTTAAATATTTATGAAGATAGAAAGTTTTATAATTTGCCTTATAATTGCAATAATTATAATTAACCATGTTTCTGTCTAATTAATAAGCACATTTCATAACGAGCGATGTTCTCTGCGCTCAATAGCATTGCTACTCCCGTTGCAAACTTAATGTAACATTATCTTTTTCGGAATGAGAATTTTCTCTTATTTGTTTTTTTTAAGACTCTGCGAAACACTTACCATGCAGCCATTACGCTGTTTAAAATTGAACAAGCGACATAACTCTCGCACTCATGACTCACTGTGTAATGCAAAATACGTGTTAACTTGAAAGAGTGTTCGGTTTTGGGTTCCCACGGGAGAGGATGCGGATGTGACTTAACCAAATGTTTAATTTTCTGAAAACAGCGCTCTTTGTAAGCACTTCCACTGTATTCCGTGTTGAGTTTCAACCAGGCACATTATTGATGTGCAACTTATCAATCAAAGCTTGTCTTCAGTACTCACTACAGTCTTCTTTATTGCTTTTTGCACGCCGACTTACATCTATTTTTTTTGTATTAGGACAAATGCATATACAACGTTTCCATAAAACATTTTTAACGATTTAATTTCCACCCATCGCCCAGCTATTTCAATTCCAGCCCTCGTCTTTAAAATATTCAATGGTTGCTCCTCTGTCAAACGCATTCTTTAGTTCATTACTCTACCAACACCCCGGTTAATCTTCCATTGTGCTCTGAATAATGCAAATATTGTACGTATTGGAATTATAAAATTCATTATAACTGATGGAATTAGTTGCATTAAAATACTGTGCTTAAAATGATTTCATATTTTAACGTTAATTTTTTTTCCATTCGGGTGCAAAGTTTGACTATTTGTGCTATATATACATATATATATATACCTATAATACATACATGCATACATATCGTCATGCCAGGTGCCTAACGGGCTAGGCAGAAAGCAGCGAGTGCCAAATATCTCTGTCCTTACAAACCTGCCGTGTTTCATCTACATTCATCACTTTCTTCATGCATTCGCCGGTTTCGGAGGCTCTTGTCTCCCCATCAGCCAATGTCTGACCTATTTGGTATACCTATAATATTAGCTAGAAATACCTGAGACGTTCAGTTTAGTGTGATTTATCTGTATTATTAACATATTCACAAACTATGCCATTTCTCAATTCAACTTCCCTTCATTTCATGTTAACAGCTATCTCTAAATGATGTCTTTCGCGTTCTAAAATCCATCTTATATTTCAATTTGATCTTCTGTAGGCGCGGCTTTAATATATTCAATAGCTGCCCCCCTGTCAAACACATTCTTTACTTCATCACTCTCCCCGATACCTCGGTTAATCTTTCATTGTGCGCTGAATGAAGCGTGTTGAATAGATTTTTGAATATAAATGCTCATGTTGTGATTCTTGTATCATGAATCGTAATTTTGTCTGTTTAGTGAATCTTCTTATAACCGATTTTAATGTGTTTATTGGATAAGTAGCTATACAACCGAAATCGGAGCCGTAAAATATTTTCGACATCATTCAAATCGTATAAATAAAAGAATTTTAAATGTGTTCTGAATGTTTGATACCACTAATATATTCAACGTATATCATATTTTTTGCCAACATTACGTATCGTACCTACAGTAAAAAATTGTATGTAGGAAAATAATAAAGTTTATAATAAGAACTGTTTAAAATTCACCACGTATTAATTTATTGCTATTTTTTATATCGCCATGTTCCCATATTCAAAAGCATCATACCAATAATCATTATCTGGAGATTGAATCTTTGATAATGCTCGTAATTGCTACTGAGAGGAGCCAAAGTAAATTGCATGTCATTATCTTGAATTTAATAAAAAAAAACTTGTGTATATTTTTGTAGCTGTAATAGTGGTTTCAAACTTAGTTTTTATTTCATCATGCCGCTATGAATTAATCATCCCGTGTTAATCTACAGTACATGCTGTTAAAAAGCCAAACGATTAATCACTCATTAGCGGCCTCATTGTAACTCAGTATTTAGAAATACAATGAAGCCATTATTGAGTTGAGTTAAAGTGATTATTTTCTAGGTCTGTATCATTATTTTCTTATGTTCATTTCTATTTATGTGCAGATTTATAATTAAGTACCCTTTTCTGTTCTGTTTCAGTTGAACACTTATCAGCTGTTTCCTTAATGTGCATTTCTGCTATTTTTGCATGTTTTGCTTTGTCGATTACTAGCCGTTATATTTTCTTGGTGACTATGTACCTACATATTTCAAAATTATACTCAGGATCACTGTTATACCCTGCCTATATTCCAGCGGTAACGTTTCTCAGTGTTTCTACCTGTTTTAATGATAAAGTAAAATGAAAAATGTACTCTGAAACGTATTCTCACTGGCCCGAAATGTCAATAGCCATAGATAATAGAATAAGTCGCGTTAATCAAGCCGAATCAATCGTCTGTAAGCAAACAGCTCGGCAATTTTTCGCGACTGCGACGCGCCATCCATCGCGCCGGTATAAAAACGTCAGCCGACGCCAACGGTGACTATGATCAAGTGAGCCCCTTACACAATCCGTTAGGGTTAGCGAAAGTTTCTAAAACAGGTTTTGGAACGTGTATTTGTAATTTTTGTAATTTGTATTTTTGTATTTGTAATTTTTGAATTTTTGTAATTTGTATTTGTAATTTTTGTAATTTGTATTTTTGTATTTGTAATTTTGTATTTTTGTAATTTGTTTCGTAATTTTTGTAGTGTTACCGATATAATTTACATGACTGTCTGCACTAAAGTCTTCCTTTGTAACTGACAATTCAATCAATTGTGCTAATCTCAAATCATATTTTTTAAATGTTTCGTATAAATCAATCAACAATTGCGATAATTATATTCATTTAGTTTGTTTTGTCATTAGGAGTGTAATATTGGCTAGCTGATTTAGTAAATTACAACAATATCATTTTTAAGACGATGGACTCCCACACAGTAAGTTCTAAAAATTTTTATTTATTCTCTTAATTTGACCATAAAGTGGTAAATGCAACGTATTACGTTATGGAAGTTTAAAAATCCCTATGGATTTTTTAAATCCTGTGAGTATTACCTACTCGTATTTATACACACATCTTAATGATTATTTTGGGTAATTTAAGTAACGTTACAATTAATTTGTCTGAAATGTTTAAATGTCAAACTAATCGAAATTATCATTGACTGACCTTGCTTGCAATTAAAACAACAGCAATGCCATTTTCATATTAAATTCCTTTAATTACTTTGTAATTACTGTCGTAAAAGTTTTTATTTTCACATAATCACCACTATTTTTGGTTGCAATAAATTAAAATGGCAATAAATAGTAGAATATACGGATGAAGTTTAAACTGACCATAAAAGTTCCATTTATGGCCAACGTGTCCTTTAAGAAATTGTATGACGGAAATGTTTATGTCAACAATATTGAATAAGATAATGATTGTATCTGTCAATGCATAAAGCATTATAAATTATGTGACATTGATGAATATTTATCATTAAAAAATATTACATTGAATTGTCATGAGAATGAATATTTATTACAAATTGTCTGCAAGTAAACAAAATCTACATAGTTTAGCATAAAATTAGGTACGAAACAATTTTATTATTCGCTAAAGACGTAAATAGTGTGGGACGGACCGACGCAAAAGGACTGAATGAATAAGTAAATGTGTAAATACTAGTAATAAATGTGATGCATAATATTAGCAATACTATGTAGTAATGGTGCCATAAAACAATAACTAACGACAACACTGCACCGTTAATTAATTTAAATTCTACATCCATGAAATGATCGCCTTGATAAAAATAAATCAATATTTATTATCCGGGCCATCTCTTTATTACCAACCTTCAAATTAACGCTCGAACGTGATAAATTATCGAGGGGACGCCAAAAAAAATATTCATTCGTAAACGTTGTCGAACGATAAACATTGTAAATGTGTAATTAATTAACAGTGTCGCTAACAAATTTTGTCCCCGCTCGACAGACGCACAAAAACGGGCATAATTTATGTGTATAAACGTCTTGTTGCAACCCTACGTCGTCGGCAGGTTGAAAGAGTCACGCCGGGTGATTGATGAGGCCCGTTTGCCGCCCACACGTACTAACAACCGCCTAGAATTGACAAACTATCGCATTGTTGCCTCCAGGAAATCATAAGAGCGTCTCAACAAATTTATTGCCTCATTCGAGCGCTGAAACAAAACCCCGCAACCGACGAACCCCATAACTCATACGATCAAAGCTACTTTGATGTGTTTAGAGAGAGATTAAAAATTACATATTTCACAAATTATTTATCCCTTATCAGATCTATGGCTTAAATTTGTAATGCATGGAAGGTCTCTCCATTGTAAGTTCTTCAATCGATCCCTTTATAGGAAACAGTGCCGTGACGCGAACGTTTTATGTCAAATCATCGTATAATGAAATGTATAATTTGGTAAGCCGCATTTATGTAGCATCGTCCACAAATCCATTTACAGCCATTTAAATACAAAGCTCCGTATTGATAAATTATGAATGAAATAACAGATCACGATTCACCGGCACCGAATCGTGTTACAACAAAAAGCTGCCGTCTAACAATGAACTAATAAATATGGGCCTCTATTACTCTTTTTATTACTATTGTGCTTCGACTCGTTGTTTCTGCTTCATTCGTTTCGACGGCTGCTTCATTTTTATCATCATTGTTATCGAGCAGTACATTAACTGTTCAATCCATTCGGTGTGCGAGTGAAACTTCACCGCGTGTAATAATTTATGCGTTCGCATCGCGGCGGAGCGCGTCGCGATACGTCCATTCCGCGTCCATATCTCTAAATGCATCTGACACAGTTAATCCATATAAAGTTATTACCTCGCCTTTCAACTAGTTTAATTGGTCGCTACCGGCTAGTGTAAACTCGTATGTTAACGATAAAGCAACTGAATATATTTAGGTTTTAAATAAACTTCACGCTAGTTGCACACGGACGAGAATTGCATGCGCACCTGTTTTTATCGCGAACGTGTTTACCTAAACGTTTTTCCTCGGCGGTGCTCGTAAAACTGAGAATACAAAGGACGCAGTTCTTTATGCGATCTTGATTATCCAGACCGTACGAGTGTTGTGTTTCTTTTGTTGAAATTTTAATTTGTCAGGAAATTTTAGTTAAACTTTAATCTTGTAACGTCTCGTCGAGCCTCGAATTAGTTCGGCGAGGCGTGTAGGCCATAGATTAAGTCGCTTCTCCCCGGCGACGCTTGCCAACATCTCAATAAGCCGCTCTACATTTTTACGGCCCCTATATCCGTTTCGCTGCGTAAATACACTTAATGACCGACATTTCGTGAACGCTTTTATTGTGAAGTTTTTATTATCAAGAAAATCATTTGTTTAGTCTACGTACGGTTATTGCGAGTCGAGCCGCTGCGTTTCGGGCTTTATTGGGGGTACTTTATTACCCTTTATTTGCCGTCTTTTATACATAAACGTCCGCCGAACTTAACTCGACTGAGCGGTCGGATAGTGATAATTAAATATGATGTTAATCTGGCGATACAATCTCCGGTTCCGTTATTACGTTGCAATCTTGAAACATATTCTTTTTGAATCGTTAAAATTAAAAAAATCTCACGACTCGATCTTTAATTACTTCCTCGGTAATGTAGATAGAGTCTGGTTTCGCGATACAAGTTACCTAAAAGTGTTAATGCTGGACTCATCAAATGAGACCGAGTCATCTTTTTCCCCATAATTCGTGTCGTGTTTTATCATCGCCGAGTCTCATATTAAATATACAAACTAAAACTGAGCTCCATAATCTCTGTTGGCCATAAAACAGTGTCAGACCACTATAATAATTTCCAAACAGTCTATTAAGTGAATCTTTATGATAATAGCCGAACAGGAGTCGCGGCCGCGAACCAACTGTCTGTTATTTTGATACATTATCATATTTAAACAATTCGGATGATAATAGACACGTCGGGCGAAACCCTTTGGTAATATAAATGGTTGTATTATTATTTATTTATGGATTTCCTTCCTCCGGGCCAGGGGCGATGTAGCATATTTCATTGAGCGAAAAAATGCTTCGAAGTCGTGAGTTTATACTGAGCGAGATCCGGTTTGAGTACCTGAAACGACTCGGCATAAGCTTGTTGCTGCAATAATAAAGATTTATGCGACATTTGGCGGTAGCGTGTTTTGTTCTCTGTTACGAGCCGATTCGCTTTCTGCAAGATCAATAGCGCTCTTTATTGTGTGCGGTGAGTTATCGTCACCGTTTGTACTTTCAGCCTCGACTATAAATTCGGTGTCTACGCAGTTCGATTTCTTATCAGATTTGGCATATACTTACACATTTTTTCTTCAACTTCGATTCTTGTCAGCTATGTCAACTCGCACTCGCTATTGGTTTTTCACTGTTTGCATAATGTGTTCTAAGGAAATTAGCACATATATGTACGTATTGTTGTAGATAACAATGTTCACTGTCAATTTTCCCATCGTCCGCCATCGCTTTGCCGACGTCTTTGTCTGTAATTTTTTCAAGTAATCTCATTATTACATTCTGAGTTGTGGCACGGTGATTAAGTACTTGATTTATGGCATGTGCAATTTGCATCACAACCGACGCTATAGCTTTTTGCTCGCAGCCGATGATTATCGTCCGTATCGTGTCGGGTTTAATGATAGTTATTTCATGACTCGCCGAGCTTGCTATCGGGGACGTTTCATTAAACTTCTTTACATACATTACTTCGGTGAATGTGTCTGATTATGTTAATACGTGCCATACAAGGCGCTCGTTTGCCATACCCTCTTCTTCTACGACCGTTAATGGATTGTTTACCGACGTACTTGGAGTTATAATCTTTGCAGCTTTCATTTCGCGTTAATCATTCATGTGTATGCGCGGCGTAATGGCCGCATAATAAGCGGGTATTGTTTATTTATTCGAGTCGTTACAAAAAAATACCGTGAAGCTTTATGGTTTCACTTGACACCCAGTAATGTTCGGAAAACATGTGTCGCTTTTGTATTCACGTGTCTGGATGGCGGTGTGCGTGCGAATAGATAATATCGTATATAAAACTAAACGGCGCGCCACAAAATTTATGAATCGGTCGGAGAGTTGCCTTCCACACAAAAGTTGTTTATTACAGCCTCGCGTAGGGTTGCTAATGTATTCCCATTTTATTACTCGTCTACGGACATCATAATTTTCTTTCTTTATGCCACGCCTGATTTTAATGGGGCGATTTATCATATTAAAAAAGTCCCCCGTCGCGTCCGTGGTTAATTTAATCGATATTCATATTGTTTATTGTCGTGTCAAGTGAACGGAGCGTCATTGCTTTACGATTGAAATGTTGTCGAGAATACATTGCGTCTGTAAGCGATTCTTTTGTATTACTCAGACGGTTTACATCATCGGTTGGTTACATCGTAGATGCAATCATGGGTTTGTTCAAAAATCTCTAATCCGCGTTATTGAACGTGACTCGGCATTGGTTATCGAGTTATACACGACTTACTTCGTCCGAGAGCAATCAATCATACGTAGACAATATTAATGATATCTGTCCCGCGTTCAGTTCTGAATCAATCATCGTGCTTCTAGAGTCATTTGGTTGTTATACAAAGTTTGATCGTAATGCCTTCACTATAGCTTGATTAATGATTGCTCGGACATAATAATGTAATATTTAATCCGCTTGGGAATAGTTACTGAGAATACTAACAGAATAAAAACAAGATGCTATTTGATAAGAGTTACGTGATCTTTAGCTCGCATTAATTACATTTTTGAGGCGATGATTGATGTTGTATCCTTGTATTCGGTTTTTGTTCAAGGAGAATTAGTTTTTGATAGCCAGACTACAGTCACTTCGACGAGAGCTATGGTTGTTATGAAACTATTTTAAGAATTGTCTAATATTTCAAGTCATACAATCATCGACCATTTATTACTTACTGATGATTCAAGGTCTTAAAAATAACGACGCAAAATAAATTCATTAGACATTGCCGATGGCGATGATTTTTAATTACTATGCCATTTTAATGTTCATTAAGTGTATGTATGTACCTGTGCTGAAATAACAAGTTTTGAATTGGTAAACAGATCAGTCATCAATTGAGTAGGAGTGAGATGTTAATTAGTTACTAATAGATCTACCTAACATGTCTATGGACTGCTATGGACATAGATTAAAAACAAATAGTTTTTCTGTGCGATTCAAAATATATTATAAAATATCTATAAATAAATAAGGTTTTATTTGAGACATCTTATTTCTTAAAGCATTTTGTTCAAAATCAGAGCGAGTGGGCAGATCTCAAACCAAACACACGTATTCGAGAATGTTCTAGAGATCGAAATGTTCTTACACATTTTCAAGGAGTGATAATTGATATCCAAAATATAACTAGATAAAAATATACATATTGTGTTATACAGACATAGAAAAACCTCTCATATGAATATTCCTTGCAGGTATCTTAAAAACCAAATCCTTTTATTACGCAAATAAATCAATTGACTACACGTTTATTAAATGAAATAATATAGAGTTTCGCGTTTGGAAATTCTGTTTTCTAAACACGATTGCGAAAACCTAGACCCGTATTAATAAGCAATACACATACAAAATGGCATTATTGGATCTTCTTCAGTTCAATGTAGATTGCATTCCGTAAAATTTTTCGAGAAAAATCCGAATGAATAACCGAAAAATTGAAAAGGCTATAGCCTTGGTTCTTAATAAACATATCCTGGTAGAAATGCACCCTAAAACGAAGATTTAAAATGTGCGTAGGCTACTTCGTACACTCATAAACAAAGCTATCAAATTAATTTACACAAGTGGACAGTTGTCAGTCAATTTTATAACGCCGTTAAATACGTTTCGAATGTTTCCGTTAATTAATTGAAATATTAAAATTTCGTGAGGACAGCAGATTTATCATCCGCCGACGTTGACGGATGGTTCACGGAAACCTTAATTACTTCTCACAGATCCGGATAAACATTAACGTATTAATTTTGAACCGTTTCTCATGAGGTCTGGAGATTGATATCGGCGTTTTTTATCTCGTCGATAAGAATGTACCCTTGTTACGAGTTATTTTTGTTGCGTTGTTAACGAGCTGAACTGTTTTAATAATTAAATATTGAGTCAAATACAGCAGCAACAACAGTCGCAACTGCAACAACAATTACAACATCAACAACAGCAACAATTGCCTACTACTCACATAATTGGCATACACATTTTACAGACCAATTTTATTAGGTTTTGCTACAAATAATTATTGTACATACATACTCGTAATTTTATTATGTTAAATTAAAGGAATTCGTTTGGATTCTTTTTCTGTTTTGTACCTACTTCATTTTTAATGAAATAAGTACTATTGTATATACCATGTAATGTCTTTACCTACGCCTTTCAATTGTTTATTATAGTTATTTCAAAAGTGGGTTTTGTGCATTTTTTATTATTAAGCTTCTGTTTCACGAAATATTATATTCCCGGTTAATTTAAGGCCATGCAATTAAAGTCTAGAATCTAGATTGTATGCAATTTATAACCATAATTAGAGCCGTCATATTACCTGCTTCGGCCAGGATATGAGTGCGTCATTAGGAGAGATCGTTAGCTCTTTTAGTATGATATTAATTGCGTATAATTAAAATATTTACCATATCTTTTTGAAAGATAAAACTTTTATGTCCATAATTACTTTTTATATCGGCAACGGATTCAAAGAGCGAGCGTAGGCTGAGTTCTTGTGATTGCGTGTCCAAGTAGATATACATACATACCTACATACATACACACGCAACTAATTAATAGTTGCAACTATATAATCACTGCACAAGCCGTGCGTTTTAAGAGTACCAATTTTCGATTTTTTTTTCGTGTGCAAAATTAATTTTAATTAATTGCTGGTGAAATGAGATAATGTTTCGAAAAATTAAGTTACGTAAATAAAACACATGTTACGTTCTAAAACAGGCGGTTATTTGGCGTACCGCAGGTTTTTCATGTGATGTGAGCAGCAAACGAGCTGCCAGCAGTCACAGGTGCTCAATAACTTCCAAAAAAACTGATGGAATGTGTTTATTTCTACGAATTGAACTAGTTAGTTACATTTGTTAGTAACTTATGATATAAAACTGTTAGTAACATTATTTTAGTTAGCAGCGCAATGCATTCAAGGCAAGTCACGGATACCTATGTTTGCTAATGTTTAGGACTGAGATGGTAACCTATATACACGTTGACACATCCACACACTTCAGACCGAAACGAAAAACCCTTTTAATCACTACTCCTTACGCTAGAAATAAGTGCAGCAGTGGTACTTCCCCGGACGAGACATATACATTAGGTAGATACATTTTCTACTACCTAACGAAAGCCACAAAAAAGCACCATATGACCATATATTTTGACCCAAGTACATCAAGCCATCAATCTCGTTGCCGTACAATTACCTTTATTAACAAGGCCCGGGCGTGTGAGGGAATCTAAATATTATTACCTTCCGCTCTCCCAACCCTACCAACCCTACCGCTGCGAGCATTAATACAACATGAAATATGGCCGACTAAAGACTATATAACGCGGAATTTACAATTCATAAAACCGAATGATATACGCCCGGCACATCGCCTCGGCGCGCTTATGAGTACGTGGCTCGCTTGGCTCCAGCTATATTGAAACTTCACGTATTATGTTATTAGATAATTATTAATTATTATTGAATTATATTAACCGACGAGCTGTGCCCCGCGTTGTTACGCTCATAAATCCTGATCCCGTGGGAATTTCGGGATAAACAGTAGCTTGTATCTTGCCCTATAATCTCCTTTATCTTCCAGTCAAAAGCTCATTAAATTCGGTTTAGCGGTTCCAGAGATCAGCTGGAACGAATAGAAAGATAGACGGTCAGACAAAGATTTTAAAAAAGTTTGCTTCTGTTTAAAAAAGTCAGTATCGCATAAATAACTATGAGCACTCGAGGAAAAGTTATTTTGAAATCACAGACCGACACTTAAATTTTGTTTATATGTATAGACGTATAGATGTTATTTGCGGTATCAGAGGATAAATCGATGATAAATTAATTTATTAATACCTTAAAACAATTTACATCATGGTCACCTGATCATAAATGAGGCATCTTTACTACGATAATTAGATGTCTGATAAAATTTTAAATAATCAATTATGTAGATAAACTTTTCACCCATCCACAAGACATTTGTGTGATCGTCACACAAATATTTTATTAGACATGGAAATCGAACCCGATACCTCCAGCTCAGCTGTTAACGTAATTAAGCGTTAGAGCAATAAGTCAATAAGATAGAAAAATGTTAATCGCAAATAAAGAACATCATGTAATTTGAAGTTAAAAGCGTATTTACTTTTAATTATGACTGCATAGCGTTACGTCACTTCCTGTAACTGTTAAACAATTTTCTAATTACCTGACACACCTTGTGTTCCATGCCTCAATAGATCAATATACAACCTCCTGAAGGTCAATAACCTCCAATACCGTGTTACACTAGCTGACCTTTTTTCACAAATGGCGTCTTCCATCACATAACACAAAGGCCACCAGATCTGAAAGTGCCAAATCATGCCTTTGTGTTAGAACAGTTACTCAACACATCTCTCTATTCTTGTGTTACACATCAAAGGCTCTTCCATTTATTTCTATGCTCATGACTCATTACACGCTCCAGAGCAGTGAACCGGCAGAGTGTTGTACGAAAATTTAATGGGGTCATGCAAAATGTTATTCCAAATCCAAAAACAAACTTGCCTTTACTTCGTCAACGAATTTTGAAGTTCTTCGGAGCTTCTACTGTTCATGGATGTAGGTGCCGAAAGAGACTAAGACTGTCCTATCTCGACTTAATAGAGCAGACACTGGCTTATGGGAGAGGCTTACAAACCTGCCAGCATGCATGAAGAGAGATATGAATGTAGAAACACGTCAGCTTTGTAAGGACATAGATATCGGGCGTTCGGTGCTCTCTGCCTATTCAAATTTAAATTCAAATTCTTTTATTCATTATAAGGTATATACATACACTCAATGAAGGTCATGTTTTAATCATCGTACTCCGGCTTTGTGCGCCCCTCAGGCTATAGTAGACCGGGAGAAAAAAGCCGGCAAAAAAACTCCCAGCACTCTTTTAAAT
>DWGJ01001940.1:0-17588 GCA_018246895.1 Aspitha aspitha aspitha | reverse complement strand
ATATGTGAACAACAGTGAATTTTACTACAACGAATATATTATATTTTTAGTAATTCTATCCTACATCCTTAACAACAATATTATAAAATAAACACCTGCACTACAAATAATTCGTAGTATTAAATATTACATGTATAATCCAGTGTAATTTCTAATCGTAATTGTTGACAAATTAACATAATTGAACATTTAAATGGTTTGGGCGTGTAGAAAGAATCAATGAGAACATAATTACGAATTACGAAACACGTTTATGAGCCGAGTGTGAATAGTAGAGAGGTAAATCTAAAGCTGGGTGTACGATTGTGGATCGAATTGGGGACGTCCTAGAACAGAGATCAAGAGACTTAAAAGACGAGGTTGTACAACTGTGAAGGAAGTAGAAAAGGCAAAAGTACTGCTTATCTAATATCGTAATAGGCGTTACAGTATGTACGTAACTTTTGTCTAATATAATCTATAACTATGAAGCTATCAAATACAAATTGACTTCGTATGCGAAAAACAGTAATAATCTAATTAAGTAGTATCCATGCACTGTGTATGCGCCATAAATTAACAATAGAATCTCACGTGTAATGGAGTGCAATCGATTATTATTTTCATACAATCGTGTAAAGGTCACGCGTAACGCCGTTCAGCGTGCATTATTCAGTATTAAAGAAACTATCCGTTTGTGTTACACAAAACATCGCACGCGACGTCGCAGCAAAGGAAAATGAACTTTAAGCCTCGATATTATGGAGTACTTTATATGGGTGAGACGTTTTATAGTAACTATTTAAGATTATTTGTGAAACATCGAACGCAAGGTTGAGGTTATCGGATAGTGGCATCTCTGCGTACCGCGGTAAGGGCTAAAATTACGTTTCAGCCCCGAAGTGAGATTGTGTATCGAAAGCCAGGAAGCGCATTGTTAGGTCACGTTCTCACAACTCCCCTTTTCTTCGAGGGGGAATAAATAATTGCACTTTTTTCTGTCGCATATGGCCAAGGAAACGAAGGATTGTGCAAGATCGTTCCCACGGTTTGCCCCTCGGTTATAAAGGCCGATCGAGGTCAAGAAAAAATACGCGCTACCATAATGCGAGGGTTTCTTTTGTAGTGGCAGATGCACGCCGAGTCTAGGGTTAAACGTGGAATAGTTAGGCCAAATGGATTGATTGACACGACGGGGATATCACTGAAGTTTCGGTTTTTTTTTCCGTAGATACATTGAATTGATTTTTTTTCTTAATAACGAAGTTATCTAAGGGTAGTTTAATATAACTGGTTGGTAATTTTGACGAATGCGCTAACATACGTGATTGGTAAAATTTAATTTCCGCAATATTTAGGTTAAGCTAATTATAATTGAAATAATCTCTAAAGCATGAAATTACATAGTTTTTATTTAAACAATTCAAAAATGTCCTCAAATATTTACAGTCACCCATTTTGCAATTGTAAAGTAAAAGCGTAATATTTTATTATACATCGATATCTTGTTATAGTCGTTGTTATATCTACGTCGTGTGCGCAGCCGTTTGAAATAAAAAGTATCGCTCCAAAAAACAAGAATTGCACCTTTCCTAAGGCGTTCTTCATCTATTTAGAACTCGGCGCTTTCCCACGCTCGCTCGCGCCAGTTGCGGCCCTCCTTCGGCGTTTTTTATTATTCGTATTCTTTTCTTGCCATTTTTAGTTCCATTTTTAAAAAGACTCGTGTAATAATTATCTGGATGGCTTCGACAATTTATCAAACCGATACAATGTTAAAGGATCTTTATGTTTCAAGATAACTTTTTTGCTATATACGGTTTGTTCTAAGCGGACTATGTATGTGTACTGTAATATTTAAAGTGGTTAATAAATTATTTTTATCGTGGGACCAACTTTTCAACGAGTTCTGTTTTCAAATATGAGCAGCTTTTATTAAAACAAACACTTCATTACGCGCCTAAGCAGTGTTTTCACGCGTACATCGCCTAAGTAATCATAATATAAGCGATCAATAGGGGCATGTGCAGACGAGATAAAAGCAATCCCCTACGACGTATAATCGTCTGTATGAATATTCTCGATAGGATTTATTTTTCATTGTGCATTGAAATTATTCAATGGAAGTACAAATGCAGGAAAATACGGTCTTAACACGGCGCGATAGAAACGAAAGTTGCAAGGGCGGCTGAACACTACCGCTGACAGTTGAGAAAAGAGGAGCGCATATTGCGTGTCGGCCGTGCTGCGTTCCCACGGTCCACGCGACATATGGCGCGAGCTGCATTTACGTACAGCGGTGACGCGTGCACAAAAAAACACGGACTTAGCGGATCTAGGGGCCGCGCGGCGGAATACAGATAAGCAACTGTATAATGGACGTGTTCGCTTTCGGTGCACAGATACTATTTACTAGCTAAATAAACACAGTAATTGACCGGCTGAAAAATTCACGAATTACTGTTGTGTATCTGCGATTGGAGTCTCGCAATTAACTGTTCAATGTAACTGAGTGAATTTTATATCTAAACGTATACCGTCAACGGCGATTTCAGTAATGTGTTCGCGTAACAATTTCTAGATTTGCAGCAACAGCACAATCGTGTTGCGGCGTTGACGATGACGCAATTGGCGGATCGGCCGCGTTGAAAGCATACGACCGTTCAGGAAGTATTATGCATGTGTTGTACGCGCATGCGGGTTGTAAGGCGAAATGAAAAAGCAAAAAATGAAGGTCAAATCGTTCCAATTTGAATTTTCGAGTAGTGTTTTATAGCGCGCGGGGCGGTTGGGTGGCGGGGGGCGGAGGGCAGGTGGCGCGCCGCGCAACTGTCGCCGTTCCCACGGCCCGCGAGCACCGGCCGTCTGATCGCTCATACATTATCGTATGCGAGCGTGTGATGATTGCCAATTATGAAATTATTGAAAAGTGTTCGCGCCGTCGCCTACACACTACACCCTATGCGGACTTTTATGCATACGGCGGTGTCATGAGCCCGGCACCTACGTTCATACATATTTAATACGACTACCAACTGTAATAATACAAAAATCATAGTTTCATAGTATAAGGAAGAGGTTCTTTGGAGTCCTGTCCTAATTCGTCTTAAATAACAATATTGTATTTATATTAAGCTAATCTAGATAAACCCCGAGTTTAATATGCACGCACTCATGTGGCGCCAAACCTATTTAAGATGCATACTGCCTTTGATAAATTATACCTAATTTTATAACATATTAGAAAACGCACATCATGTAACATAAATCAAACCTATTCAATATCATAACCGTGTTCATAATCTCTGTTTATATGTTTTGCGTAGTTTTTATATCATTCTTCATTACATTGTAAACAAAATTTGGAAGCCTTAAGCTACAATGAGGTGCAACTTTCAAATAGCCAAAAGTGAACAGCTTTGTGGATAATGTGACATTGTACTGCCGCGTGCGTTACCCGTGCTGGGCGTCGAAGCGGCAACACGCGACCTCCGCTTTAACAATACCCACCCACTACACATTGTTTAAATTGCGCCTCACATAACGCCGGTCTGCACTTACCACGCTCTACACACCCATTTAAGGTAGCCTAAACAAAATACAATCGGCCTCAGTTGTCATTATGACATTGTAACTGACGCGTGCGCAGCACGAGGCGCAATCAAGGCCCATTTAGATAAGCTATATTCGCTACCGCTATAAGTAGCGCATATCACGGCGTATTCAGTATTGTGGAAACTTAAGTGAAAGTCGCTAGCGCTTTATTTAGCGGAACTTAGCGGTGGCGACTTTTAAACCGCGACCTCTCAACGCTTTTATACCGCCACTGTATTGTTTGTATTGTCTCCCACGGCACTGCCTCAAAGATCAGTGGCACTAACCTTTCAAATGTATACCATTCTATACAAAATACCAATAACATTTTCCGTATTATGACATTGCGGGCGCGTGCGCTGCGCAAGTCACGGGCGTATGATCACACGTGACCAAATTAACTTCATCACTACATAGTATAAAACAAAGTCGCTTTCTCTCTCCCTATATACCTATGTATGCTTAAATCTTTATAACTACGCAACGGATTTTGATGCGGTTTTTTTAATAGATAGAGTGATTGAAGAGGCAGGTTTATATGTAAAGTAATCATGGTATAGGTAAAGGGGAATTGTTTTACTCAATATTTAACGCGTGCGGGCCACGGGCTGTAATGAATAAATCAAGACTACTGGATCGATTTTAGTCATTTTTTCAGTGAGTGACATAGGCTATATATTCTACATATATCCGTGAGAAGCCGAGGCGGGCCGCTAGTTTTACAATAACTTGGTACAAAAGTAAGTATTTTAGAATTTAGTAAGCGCAAAAATGCCTATTAAAGTGACATCTTAACCATTTTATACTAATTGACATTATGGTACTTATCTATTTTAATTCTTACCCACTCCACATGTTTGCAGTTAAGAGGGAGCGTGATATCGTACCCAAGTACTTACACAATGAATACACAAAGATTACGATTTTCTACTTCACCAGATGATAGGCCATGGCATAATTTTAAAATAGCCTAGTTAGCATCCCAGGCACCCTAAATTCTAGACTGCACCTCACGTACCATCAAATGAGCTCTTCTCACAAAGCTATTGAAAAATATCTTATAATCCCATTGAGGGTAGCTTTCTTTGAGATTGTAGTATTCTTATTTGACTTCAGATTAGACAAACGTCACCGCGATAAGCAAAAGATTAGTTACCGTTTATACAGTTTGTCACTTCTTAAGTCAATATCGATACAAATAATTTATTAGCGTGGGCGAAACCAGCTACAAACACCGACAAAAAAGCCTGCTAGTGCAAGAGTTTAAATCACATCACTCATACTTTAATTAAGTAACCGATTTGAATTCATCTATGGATAATAAAATTTGTTTGCATCCGCGTACGTGAGACGATTAAGTAATAAAATACATAAATTCTTATAATTGGGTTCAAATAAGCAAATATTCACCGTAAATTATTATAACGAAACCTATTCATACGCGCTATAAACAAATGTCACAAATACCATAATATTTTTTGTAGTTATTTAACGGCGCCTTCCTCTAAATTAATTATAATATCAGTCGTAACGCAATGGAGTTGAGAGTCGAAAACGTTACTCAATCTGAGAAAGAGTAACCGTTTCCGCACTTTCGTCGGTTCAAGTCTTCAAGCAGCATTTTGCAATTGGAACGTGCTGTGCGGGCACTTTATTTCATTGGCACGAGTGTCCGGAGTGGAATCACGCGCGGGGCGAGACGCGCGGGACGGGCGTCTGGCTCGAGCCCGCGACCGTGGGAACGCTCTGCCTTTAACGTGTCGCACGTGCTCGAGACGCTACTACTGCCAACGCGAGAGCGAAAGGGACACCGCATGCATTTAGCGAGCGAGCGAAAAGGACACTACAACAAGAAAGCAAAAAAACATGACGACAATAAAATAACAAGAACCAACAATAATTTGTGAGCGTTCGAATTCGAATCTTTCGGTCGCACGGACCGTGAAAGGGACTGAACGAACGGATAGTTCTTTATTCGAAAGTAAGATTACAATTGTAATGGAGATGTTGATTTATCACCGAGGTGGTAACGGGCGAGACTCGTTGCTACTGTATTTAAATGCCGTTTGTTATTTTGCAATCGCAAGCGGCCCGAGAGGCATGATATAAATTATGACAAGATTATTGATGCGTCCTAATGACACCGCTGCAAGGAATATAAGACGCGTGCTTTTCGTTGCTTTAAAGCGGCTCACGGATGAGTTATCGCGTTGTAAACAAGGAAGGTTATAAAAAATACCTCCTTAGTCGGGTCTTAAGTCAGACATGTGCGTGAATCTCGGCCCGAAGTATCGACTTTCACAGGTCGAGTTACTCGGCAAATGGCCACATTTGGCGGCCACACTGACCCCGCAGGCAACCAAATGGCGCAAAAAGTCAGCCATTGAGGCCCTAAAGCTAGTGGGCCGTGAACCCAACGACCTGGAAGTCCCCAACTTGTGCTGTGATTCATCAATGTGACCAGCGTACTATGTATCAGATTATGACTACCAAACCGTAGCAGTGAAAATGAACCTGAAATTAAAATAATGGCAGATTTAATTGTAAAGATAAAAAGTGTGAGTATAGGTACTTATTTTGTTCAGATGGAAATGAAATTGATACTAGTTGGCCATTTGTTTACCGTTCCATCAATCCTCAAATACCTACCTGTCTACATAGTCTGAAGTCAATAACCATGATTGCAATTACATGTAGAAGGTTCCGAACAAAATTATTATTCGCATAATAATTAATACATTAAACAAATTAAAGCTTTATTGTTTACGACTCATAATTTATTTAGAAACATTATTCCAAACTTTAAAAGTATCTTATGGAAACAAGCAAAAAATATGTTTCCACAAGATAACGTATTATTTTGAATAACGAACACTCAGAAATGTCACTTGTAATCAACACACGCCTACACTTTCAAACATGGCAACATCAAATTAAACTGCCATATAAATACAACACCCAGTACATTGCATATTAATATTAATCGAAGCCACCCTCGTCGTCGATGATGTAACGTAAGAGACGTTTTTGTAAAAATCTCTGAAACACGATCGCAGCATCCGGTCCCAACCCGATTTAATAGACTGACCTACATGGTGGACAATCTCTGTTATGAGCAAACTTACCAAGGCATCTCTGATATTGAAGGGCGACTCTTATCGTTATGTATTAAGGTTGATATTGTTTGTAAAAAAAGTTTATGGATAGTAACTATGTAGCGAGGAGACGGGATGAGCAATTTTTATTGTTAATTTAACTATGGAAGTACTCATTGGCTCGGACAAAACTAAATTGTGCACATCCGGGGTGTCTATTCATATGGTGGCTTCTTCACAATGCATTTCTATTGTCCAAAGCATTTCTTCCATACGATGACCAAATCCTTTAAAGCATTTTTTGCTCTTCACTTAACGGAATGGCGGTGATGATTTACTATGTGTATTTATAAAACGCAATTCGATATTTTAATGACAACGTCTGTCGTGTTTTCCGTTCGGATACTTGTACCAATAATTTGTTCATTACAATATTGATCGATGAGTATTACAGTGTTGTTTAGACGGTATCATTAATATTTATTTGTGGGTTGAATTTAATGTGTTCCGTGAGTTTTTCGTTTCATAAATTCTTTGACGTGTCATCTTTTTAATGTCGTCCAGTTTAAGTATCTAATATGCATTAGTATAGTAAAATATATTATAATCCGTACACCGTAATATGTTAGCTTTAAAATTATCTTAATCTTAAATATATTTATTGCTTTCTTTTTATAAATATTTCAATCTCAACAATTTTGGAAATCGACGAGAAAAAGCGTTGTCCCATTTGTATAATATATGTAATTTACATCACAAAAACTCTCTAGATAATTAGGTGAATTACCTGCCAATCCCAAATGAAGTAATCAACTCGCCTTACCTTAACTGGATTCCAGGGTTTGCCTTAAAACCTTTCACTGCCGCAGGCCACCGAACGGGATTATTAAAAAACGCTTAATTTACATAATAAATTACATGGCATTCTCGGATGTGGTGGTATCTCACCATGTTTATTATTATAACCTTGACGCAGCCTTCCCTTAAAAGGCATTATTAACTCTTTAACAATTCGCGTATCGTGTTATGACGAGACCAGTCGCTCGGATGATAATTACGCTCCAACTACGTCTGCTTTCCAAAATACTTGCTAAGAAAAAAATTTCAATATCAGAGATGAGCCCTAATATTGTTGTATAACTTTAGCGGTCTGTGGACGCCATATAATGTTATCGGAAAGTAATAAAAATCAGTTAAGTATCACCTAAGCGCTTCATGGGCCTCCTATCTCGTATGCTTAAACATGAGTTGATTAAAATTAATAGTCACGAATATACTACAAAATACATCTATAATTACTTTCCGCTTAACAATATGCCTGAAAATTCATAACGAATTCAATAAATGAATTGTCGTGTTTCCCTTAAAAGCCATACATACCTTCTAAATTGAAGCGCATTTTCAATTCTATGGCTAATGTCTCACATGATAAGTTGATCCGCCCTTCGCGATCACTCCGTTTAATTTATTCAGTGCTTTCAATTAACTCCAAACATCAAGGACCGGAGGCCCAACGTCATTAATTGCATTTGCTAAAGTCAGTGTTGCGGTTTTTTTTTCAGTGCTACGACGCTACGCGCTACGCTATCAGGGCTATCTATCCCTTTTGTCTCGCTCGGGCGCACTATTGCCGGTCCGGTCTCACGCGTGCACTCCACGCGAGTCGTGCGTCCCGCTCGCACTTCCTGCGCGCGCGCCTTCAGCCCGTCAGCGTCGACTGTGGGAAAAGACGGCAGGTGTTATGCGGGATCGTGAACAACCACGCATTACCATTCACATTATTCAACAATAAATAATAATAATAAGAAGCCGTGGAGCGAGTGGCGAGCACGCGCAGCTAACACATACTAATGGGTGGTGTGCGAGTGTGTGCGTGTTCCTTGAGATTTTTATTTTGTGTGCGTGTCTTATGAGATAGTGGCTAGTGGACGTAAGTTTTTTAATGCGCGTTTCGTGTGGGCGGCCCCGCGTCACGGATTTAACATGGAATTAAGTTTTGTTAATTGTTTTAGGATACTTTTTGGATACGATAGCTAAATTACTTTTAGTTGGGGCCGACTACCACTAATTGTGGGATAAGTGCATCGAAGCTTTGATGTATAAATAGATCTATGATGACCATTTTCGTCTCATTAGTAACGATTTCAATGGCTACAAAAAACTTCTTATAAAGAAAATATTTAAAACATGAAAATTTAATACTGAGTTCGAAAATTTAAACAATTATTACGTATTTTTAAGAAAACTAATCTGTATATTGAGACTGACCGCACCTAGTTCAGAAGTGTATTTTCATGGAGTCCTATTAGTGTATTTACATGAAGCGATTATATGTAAACTGTGTAAAAATTTCATTAATACATATTCAATGACATAAATTGTGTGTATATATCTGGGCGTAAAAATTTACTACTTTACATATCTAAATTGACGGGCTTAGTAACGACGTGAGTGGCGCCTTTGGGAACTCGTTTACGACCTGATAATCAATGAATTAATGGTAATATTTGCCGCCCGACTCACCCACTCTCCACTGGCCGCATTCATTCACAATTTGCTTAATACAAGAATACATGAGGAAACCGATGTTTGACAAAACCTACCACCGAACGGCAATAGAATTGGAACTTTGTGATGCAAACATTTTGAACACTTGGATGACGACAGAATGAATAATCTTTAAGGATTACGGTTTGAGAATCGGATTTTTGAATTTAGAACTTTAAAAATGTGATATTTTATCGTTGTAAAAAGCTGGATGAAACTAAGCCGCCTGTACCTAAATGATGTAATGATCAAGACGTTTTATATTACCAACCACGGATTATATTTTCAGACAAACAGCTACATATTAGACACTAAAATATTTTCGTGTAGAAGTCCGAAATGTATTTATGTACGACCGCCTTGATTTATAATATACTAAAGTATCACACATATAGAGCTTTATTATGATTTTTTGTATTATTGTTTACCTATAAATTTTATATATTAGTACATAGCAACACTTATAGTATGTTCGTAATCGAAAACTCATTCATTAGCATTCGATTTTCTACATAATATGAACGCTTACATCAATAAATGCACTCCTTATTGGCGGCTACAATTTACACATCTATTACCAGGCATTAATCACGGGAAATACTCAATCATACTACGAACCATTTACATCACATACTAAATATACTTAGGTATGTAAGATAATTCTTAAGGTACCTAGAATTGATACGAAAATTTATTACTACGTTATTAATACGTTTACAAATTGAAACCATAATCTAGTTCAGTTTACCTAATTTGTAAAATGTGAAGTGTTTTTATTACAGTTAAACTTTGCTAACGATTTTCGTATTTAGATTTTCACGATTCTCGACGAGCTGCGTGACCGTACTATTCTCTTTATGAATGACGTAAAAATGAACCTCATCAATATTGGTGGAAATTCTGCTAGATTCAATTACAATTCAATTCATTTTGCAGGAAAATAAATAAGTATCCACCTCCTGTTCCACTCATTTAAAGAGGACTCAAAGGCATAGCAAAGCATCGTGGAACCGCCTCAAAGCTCTTTTGCATTCTTCCCAGAGCACTTAGCTTCCCACCCCGGGATGCATATTCGATCCTTGATACATATAGCGCCCCAATAACATCAGGTGGTACAGCATATCGGTTGCTGCGTCTATTAAATACCAATATGTAACACTGCCATGCCTTCAATTGTATGCAAAGAACATGCAATAATTCACTTCATATTTAAAAAAAAATGAATAATGTGCGACACGGAACGCACGCAACTATCTTGTAAGTATATTTTTTTAACAGATGTAGACTCCGCATTTATTAATTGAACAGTGCGTCCATTAAATAATTCTGTGTTATTAATTGAAGAGTGCGTCCATTAAATAATTTAGTGCACATTACATTGTAGATTAATCAACTGAGTGGTTGCATGTGTCTTGTTAGTTTAATACAATATTGGAAAGTCAGGAAATGTAAAGAGTGGGCGGACGTGCAACAGTGCGAACCTTAGATCAAGCCCTCATGTACTACTGCTATATATACTTTTCCAAAATATAATTTATTAACTACGTGTAGTTTTATTAAAAGTGTATCCCGCATAGATTAAGAGCATAATAGTCGCTATATAAGTCTTTGCGTTACATGGCCTTTGTCGACAACTATCAAAATGTTAGCATTTATAAAATCCATACAATTCGTTGCTTAACAAAATATTTTTAGTGGAAATGAAAACGTGTAGGTAATAGTTTTGCGTCGGACCGAGGAGCATTTTTGAATGCGTAAACATTGATTATTCTTTATTTTAAATATCAATAGTTTATTTAGATTTTTGTAGTAATCGCAGGTATGTGCACAATGAAATATGTTTTAGACATCAGTGTATTATTTCTCTACCTGTTATTAAGTTTGTTATTATGTATGTATTGTTATCTAATTGTAAATATACGCAGGTTATTACAATAGCTGGAATATTTTTATTGTGCAATACGTATATTATCTGCGAAGCTCATGAATTTATGTGCAGACGATGTATAACGCAATACCTATATATGGACATTTCCTTCGATGAGTATAAAGTGCAATACAAGAGCGGCAACGCACACCATAGTTAGGTAACTAATCGCAGACATCTTTTATATAGCGTTCATAAGACTTACAAGTGTATCTTAAACGGTCTTAGCACATTAATTTTTCTATCTCAGCGAGAGGAAATGAGAAAAATAATAACTAATCAAAGTCTGTATATTATCGCAAGCGATTTCTCGTTGGAAATAGCCAGTATCTTAGTTGTTTTTAGCCGTATAGATACTCGTATATATACATAACTCTCTGGCCGTAGATGACTTTTAAATTACGATGACTTAAAAACTTATCTGGATATGGAACAAAAAGCGTGATAGTCAATTATGCGTTGGTAAAAAAGATCTTTAATAATTACTAGATAACTTTTGTGTTAATAGAAAATTTGTTTCTATATAGGTAGGTAGGTAGGTACTAGCGCCATACCTACTGTGCTTAGATGTCAAGTAGGTACCTATAAGTATTCAGAGTTGTAAAGAAATCTTGATGCCTTTCAGGGAGAAATAAACATCATTTAATTGGATGACCGATATACATCTAAAAAACTTTTCAGCCCTAAAACCTTCCGATTTATAGAATAAAGTTATGCTAATTAACACCAATGTACATATAATGTTAGATCATATAAGTACAATGAATCTAAACAACATAAATCATACTCTGTTATGAAATTTCTTAAAATTAAGTCACAAAAACCACTTATTGAATATTGAACGCCGATTAGAATTGTTAAAATCAGTCCGGCCATAACCCAATGAAATTTATGTGAGAAGTATTTCTTGCTAACTTAATTTAATATTCAAGAATTGATACTTCAACATTAATATTGTGACAGACAGGAGAAGTAGGTTATCGTTGTTTTTCTGTTTTCTTATAAACTAATACATGATTTCGTATAAACTAGTCACAAAAATGTTTATGTATAAAGCAATGTAATCAAGTAAATTTCGTCACCAAACAAACTTCAATTCACATTCAAACTCACTTATTTTCTTTAGTGACGAAAACATGTTATTTGAAATTAAGTTAATTTTCGTATATTTATTATATTTATAATATACAATCAGGCTACGTAACATGAACATTAAAACAAAGAAAAATAAAAGTAAATTTCCAATTCTGGTACATTGGCGTTATTTGCAACTGAATTCACACGATAACCAATATTGTCATATTACTTGTGTACTTTGGACATTTTTGGACTTAGCATTCCGACTTAGTTTTTGGAGGTAGCGTGTGTACGTTTCTAAAAGAAAAGTGACGTCATTTTTAAACTACAAATATAAACGACTATGGCCTGCAATAACAACTTATTACGAGTACAATTCTTCTGAAAGTTCCCTAAGCTCTTCACTACTCTATGCAGTCAGATTTAATGGTCCACCAGGTAGAGCAATTAACAACAAGCACACCCATTATATACATCAGCAAGAAAAAACCATTTACATGCGCTACGATGACTTTGATGAAAATTACGAAGCGAGATTCAAGACAGACCAACGTCAGCCTCCAACTCGGGCGATCGAACAAAACAAACGTTCATTAGAGATTGAATGATAGGTATTTGGTGAAGCCGCGGGCGTGCGGTAGCTTTCGTGTCCGAATGATTACAGTGAATTAATACCAACTCGTAAATACGTCAGATAACCGGCTCCGAGCAGATATTAATCGGGGTTGACTTCCACTGAGAATAGTGTATCTTTGTTAGGGAAATAACAGTAGCGCGAACCGCTAACTACAATTGTCGCTGCTTATGTAATGAATCCGATTGTTATTTATATATTCATTTTAGCTTTTACTAGCGGCTTTGCACGCGCAGAAATAGAATTTACTAAAATCATGAATTCATTCATTTTCTTTGTTAACCATGAGATTCTAACCGACTAATTTGAATACAGTCTTTCAATTCAAGAATTTCAAGAGGAATTTAAAATACCACCATTATTGCTCACTTGCACAATATTATAAACCTATGTGCAAAATTTCAGGTAACGAATTAAGTCTCCCTTTAATGTTAGGTTGTTTTTGTGGACATGAAATAAATGAACATCAAATTTTTAAATAACATTCCTTGTTGGAAGCTTAGTTTAGTTACAAAATTACGTAGTCAGTTTACAGTTCGTATCACCAGGTTTTCCATACTTGGAGTGACAATAATTATCAATTAATCCGATTTAATATAGGTATGGTAGAGAGAATCAATTAAGTAGATCGTTTAAGTTACATCAAATTTTTAATTAACTGCATTATCGCGCCGACGACGTGCGTGATGGCAAACACGATTCGCATTATCTATAAACAAGTACACACGTACATTTTATCACATTCATAACACAACCATTCTTATAACTAACACTGCTCTTATCGCTGAAAGAACGCGTGAGGTATTAGGTAGTAAAATGCGATATAACGTTCAATTAGGATTAGACACGATTGAGAATTCTGGAAAACAAAAGAATCTCCAAAACAGAATCTGAATCAGAAGCAGTGAATTGGGCCTTCAGTGCATCACGAGGACAAGTCAGTACTGACTGAGCTATCCCTTAAAGCAGATAGACGAAATATAGTCGAGACTTGAGTTCAATTGGATTAGGAAATACTGTAGGTACCTACTATGTATATATTATTTTCTTTTGTACGCTGTGAAATTAAATATTATTGTTTGGTATTATCATGTAAAATGTACTAATACAGACGCCTATTATCTTAATATTGTTAGTGTAAAAACCACAAACATTAGTACATCCACATGTTTACTGAAAATCTTATCATTAGCCGGTGGCGTCATCTTGCAGACGGGTAGGGCTGCCGCAAAATTAGCAATCAAACGATTAGATATGAAGTTGATCAGTAGGTACTCATGCACTGGCGACTGTGCCACACATTTCAATGTTTCGTCTAACTTTGATAAATGGGTATAATACAATCAAACGCTTCATATCTTTATACGATAATTATTACAAATGTTCAACATACGTGTATGTTGAGCTATCGAGTAGCCTTAGAGGTGGAAATGGGCAAAGCTGATGGCCAGGATTAGAACCCAGAAAACGATATAAATATCTTACCAAAATGGTTAATAACCCCTTATTTAAAGAAATAAATATATCATATCGTTGTATACACCTACACATCATCCTTATATGCAGTAAATTCGTAAACACACATATTTTTGTGAACGTAATAGGCAGCATTGATCGCTAAAACCATAGGAGCATACTTTGAAAACACACAAAAATTTAATTAACTTCTAAATATCTTTGTGTAGGTAAACAAGGCGGTGTTAAGTCAAAGTTGGTAAACGCGCAATTAGCATGCAAGCGCAAATATTGACTTTGTTGATGTCTTATTAAAATAATTACACAGCCAACATTTAAAACGTCGCATAATTACTAGTCATAAAGTACACGACAGTGTCCTAAGACTTCCCTTCCATAAATGGTTAGAAACCAGTAGTGCTGTCGAGATAAGATCTGATGGTAAGTACCATTCTATCACGAAATACGCAGCTACCGTATGCCCGGAGGAAAATCTGATAATCATACGCCTTAAGATTCTTAACTTTAGAGGAATCTTTAATGATACGGCTGGCTTTATCGTAATTAACAGAGCCTCTGATCAAAATACTTGACTTGACTCCCGTCTTCGTGAATTTATCGTTTTAAATATATAGAGGCCTCAGAGTTGATTTACTGCCTTATTTCACAGCTCGTGATCAGCAACAAAGTCTGACTTTAATTACATATTAGGTAGGTAGTATAATCTCAATATAAATTTACAATGAACTTGAAAACGAGACGAAAAAAAAATAAGACACTAAATACAGCATAATTAATGTCGTATAAACGAGTCGCGCAAGAATAACGACATTTTTTTCGAAAGACACTCAAATTCGCCGCTAAAGATTTAAGTAAAAGCTATTAATACCGTATCCGTTTCAAATAATTATATACCTTACCGACCATAAAATCGCGGGGACACAACAAAGAAACTAAGTCCTCAATATTAATACACCTCAGATTTCATAATTTATGAAGAACGGTCATAAAATGTGGAGCGGGCGTCATAAAATATTACTTTTATTTTGCAGATCATTACCAGTTCAGCCTCGAGAACCTTTAACCGTTCTATTTAAGTCATTTTATGGTTTCTAGCACGTCCTTACAATACCAAGAATCAAAGCGAACGCCGAAATCCATAGAACCTCTTACCGGCACGTGGTAGATGAACGTAAACTCCACGCAAAAAGGGTTTAAATAAAACATCGATACCTGGAATTCCAACATTTACGGATAAGGAATCATTGTAGACGTTTTGTATTCAAATGTTCACGATTTATTGAAAATAAACTCCACTATGATTGCTGTATATTGTACTACAATATGGTATTATTTTAAAGCAATTTGAAATAACATAAAAGATAAGTGGGTTTACTAAATAACGTTTGTAATTACAAACATTGGGAATCTATAGTACTGTAAATTTGTTATAACAGCAATATTTATGATGCACAATAAATGCGGTAGTGAGCTTAAGTTCAATGCTGAATGGTATTATGCATTTGGCAGGCAGTAGGTAGGTCCGTACAATGAAATGATTTAAGATGGTATTCATATAAATAGATTATCACAAGGTTTGTTATATTAAACGCTTATTCCTCCTGCTTTATCCTGATTTTATTAAATCCTTCCTAAAACTTATATACCTATGAGTTCCTTACCTCACTACTAAGAAAATGTCATCTGTTTTAAACTTATTCATTTTTAATTCTAAAGTAATCTACATAAATTTGAATTACAATAAAAGTAAAGCAGCGAAATAGGCAACATTTGTTGCATTTCTAAGGACAGTTGGTGTTCAGCGCGATGAGAATTATTCTAAAATCACTGAACTCTTTTTAGGACAAAGTTAAGATACTTGTAGATGGCATCTAATAACAATCACGCCAGTCACTAATCCTCATGTTTCTCGTCATCTCGCCACTTGTCTTCGTCGGAGCCTGTCGGTCGTTTGTACCGACACCTACCAGGGACGTCTGTCTGAAGTATTCCCTGAAGTGAAGCAAAAAATTGGCGCCGCATTGTATTGTCTCGACAGTCGCCCCCCGCCGACTAACTGTTTCAATGCCAAGCCACCCTTTGTTTACAACTGTACGCGCCATTAACAAAACGCCGCACTTGCCTCTGTACCTGTTTTTACGACCCGTCAATCTGTATTATCAGAAGATTTCTGTGGAAAATTATCTGTGAACACGTGTCATTCGTTGGGAGCATTGTTTTTATACTCCATTGTGTTCTTCCAGAGTCTTCGAGCTTAGAAGATGCCGAAGAGATAACGTTAATAGCTAACAATGGCTTGTTTAATATTCGGTCGAATATGACCATAAAGATTAAAGCTAGGGTCGTTCAACCGTTATAACAGCTATTTATTGGCAACCATTGATGAGAAATTATAGACTGAGGAACATCTCTGTTTTCTATGCAAACAGTCTGCTGTTAAAAAAGGATTGCTTTTAATAAAGTAAGGAAAATAATTGATGCAAAGTGACAGTACATTGTTTTTACCTATCATTAATTAAAACAAAACATCATTCTTACAAGTTTAGAGAAATGAGATAACTGGTAACGCCCAAACACTGTTGACAATAAAAATATAGATAGTTGTCTTATTACTGTACCTACTGTTCATAATAAATATTGTCGGCGTATGAAAGCAAAACGAAAATGTGCGACACACATTAGGCCGGTAGTTTTTTGAAAGTGCACAAAAAAAATTAAGGCACATGTAAATCATTAGTCAGGACGGCATGTCGGCCACAAATATTTGGCGAGACTCGCAAAATGCGGCGCCAGCGGCACCGACCGAAATCCCGCCGCCTTTACTTAAGCCGACAGCGGTGACGCTTTAAGCGGCAGCTAAAATAATATTACAAGTATCGCCAAATGAACACAAATGACCGTGGGATTAGGTGGCGAGTAAACTTCTAACGGGTTAGAAAACCAACAGCTGCTGTATTCGCATAACTTGTTAGAAAAACAACATGAAACTCATGGGAAAAACTTTTATCGGCATCGCTACGACATTAGGTACGCTAATGCGTGGAAACAAGTTGAGATGGCCCCAATAACGATAGCACTATATGAAAGAGTTTACGATCATGTGCCTACATTCTATTCTACTTTAAATAGATTATAGGTTCACTAAACAATTGAACGTTCACCCGATTCTAGCGATAAAAGAAATTTTATTTTATTTTATTTATTAGGTTTACCAACAGTTATTACATTTGACACAATAAATGAAGGACTAAACTTAGAA
>DWGJ01001939.1:0-17592 GCA_018246895.1 Aspitha aspitha aspitha | reverse complement strand
GGTAGACTTCACACACCTCAGAAAATATTATATACTTTATAACATCTCTAAAGTGTGCAGGTTTCCTCACGATGTTTCCTTCATCGTTATAGTGAGTGATTGATATAGTAAGTGATATTTAAAACGCACGCAACAAATCAGTGGTGCGTGCCGGGATCGAACCCAGACCTCCCGAGGCCGAATGGGAGGCCGAATTTCAAACGACTAGGCTATCACTACTCCTAGTTATATAAGTTATAAGTGTTCATTCTAAAGCCGGTCGGCTAACGAATGGGACTTTTAACCATCCCTTTTAAATATCTCCCGTTTCGTAAACGGCTCGAAAACCATCCGAACGAGAGCGCTCAGTCGCGAGCATCATTACTCCTGCACTAGCGCTGTTTGAGTTGCTAACAACTACTAATTGAATTATACCGCATATCTGTGAAAAACTAATATTTCTTATATATATACCTATATGAATCCCATGTCACGATGTTCGGTTGCGTTAATCGATTCGAAACCACTGAACCGATTTCAATGAAATTTTGTAGATATCTTTTGTTTGGTCCAACTTAAAAGATAGGATAGTTTTTATACGTAACTAAATAAAGTGGAAATATACTGAACATTGATACCGTAACGACGAAGTATCTATTTGCGTTTGGCAAAGGGCCATGTTGAAGGACTTTCAGGAGTGCAGCTACTCAGCCCCCCCCCCCTATTACATGCTTAATTGATTGGCGTCCGTGCATTGAGAACATGCTAAGTACTTTTAATCGTATATACTTGATGCAGAGTAGTAGTAGAGTAGCTTTACTTGGTGGATATTTATCGGAACAGATTTTAGATTCCTTTTCCCATTGAATACTTCGCTTGAAAGTCTAATGCAAACATCCATTATACTTTTTTGATATAATTTTATTGAAAACTAGCTGTGCCCGTGGCTTCGTCAACGTGGAAATAAATATTTTCCCGTTTTTGCAACATTTGTCATGGCTGCTCCGCTCCTACTAGTCACAGCGTGATGTTATATAGCCTGTACCCTTCCTCAATAAATGGACTATGCAACATAAAAATATTTTTTCAATTCAAACAAGTAGTTCCAGAGATCAGTGCGATCAACCAAACTCTTCAGCTTTATAGTATAGATTTGATTTTATCTAGGTACATAAGTATTGAGGAACATAAAATGCAAACTCGTAAACAGTACAGCACGCAAGTTGGTCGAAGATAAAAATGAATAAATTCTCGGTGACTGTCTACTCTTCCAGGTAATCGGCGAGTCGAGTGTATGTATGTAGGTACGGGAAGACGTGAAATTCGCCAAAAAACGCGCTCGTAAACGCCGAACGCACTCAACTTCACTATAAAAATACCGAATTTAACGTTACCGCTCCGTGCCGTATAAAAACTTTATGTTCTCCGGCTACATTCCGCTCACGACAGTTGTCCCAGCGCCAAGCACACGTTTTAAGTCGCTGTTGTGCAAGGAAGAATACCATACATACATATCGTCACGCCAGGTCCGTAATGGGTAGGCAGAAAGCAGCGAGTGACAAATATCTCTGTCCTTTCGAACCTGCCGTGCTTCATCTACATTCATGCATACACACCGGTTTTTGGAGGCCCTTGACTCCCCCATCACCCAGTGTCTGAGCTGTTTGAGACGAATATTCGTTTTATTTGAATAAAAAATGATTTTGAAAAACTGAACATCTCGAAGTACCGCTTTGCTAACGAAATTTATTTCATCCTAACACCGTCTTAGAAGTGACCCGAATGCAGCTACTAAAATATTTACGGAGGAAATTGGAAACTTTCTTTTATTCAGACACTCGACGCGTTCAACAGACTTCTTTGTTTGCTAAAATTTACTGACCTCGTGGTCGAGTGGTTAGAAACCGTGACTGCAAAACCGGAGGTCGTGGGTTCGATTCCCACCCAGGACAAACATTTGTGTGATGAACACATTTGTTTGTTCTGTGTGTGGGCGCAATAAAAATATCTATATAAGTACTATATCGTATGTATATATGTATGTTTATTAGCTGTCTGGATACCATAACACAGGCATTGAATTGCCTAATTTGGGATCAGACAGTGTGGAATTGTCCCCAGTTATTTATTTATTTATTTATTCTTCCAAAGACTTCGGTATTACAGGAGTGTCGACCTTTGAACACGAAAATTCATTAAAGTAGTTCTGTTTCAATTATGCGCGTCTAGAATGTTCGAATTCGTGGTCTCTGTTCCCCTTAACGGTCTGTATCTGGCTATTTTCTTAAATTCATTATCGTATGCTATCCTCTTGCATTTAAGGACACGTATTTGAACGTTAGATCAGCGTGCGAGTCGCACGTAACTATAGAATGTTCTTATTCTTGAATTGATTGTATCATAGTAATATTGTTGTAGAAAACTACTTTTAGCCCGCACTTATCCGATCTTAATACAGCGCAAAGCTCATAATCAATTCACAGTATCGTTGACGCGATATATCGAGACAGATCGTTAGGCTGCGTTTCCACCAGGGATGTGCGATGACGCGTAGCGAGGAATGTGTTTGTTAAGAACCAATAGGATAGGAACCATTTACCTAGCCTCGCTCAGTACGCTCGCTTAGCGGAGCGAAGTTTATCTCCTATATTGGTTCTAAACAAACACATTCCTCGCTACGCATCCTCGCACATGCCTGGTGGAAACCCACCCTTATTGTCTCGGAAGAGGTGGAACAAACGATTCCAATTTCAATCCTAAGGGGTCGTCGGAGATAGGGAGAACTTCAAACGGAGTGTATTACCAAATTGCATTCTGCATTCGTCTCTGAATAATGTAGCGGAAAATATAGAGGAATTTTTCTTTTATTTTGTCTTTGTATTACGTGTCCGTCTGCTCTTCGTTGTAGACGTGATGCATTTTGGAAATGTTCTCGAGTTCCGCATGTCGAATTGCATTTGTACCGTGCGATGCATTAGAAATTTTGATAGCAAAAAAACTTAGTCTACTCTGTTCACGTTTGACTCGGATTGGCTTCAAAACGATTGATTTCAATAATACCTCTACTAAATAGATTAGCGGTATAATCACGAATTCGATAGGAGAGGTGAAAGATTATTGTCAAGACCATAGCGAATGGAAATTCTTTCCTTAGTACTTACTCGCTGAAGCAGAATATGTACCACAAGCTGTGCCCGCGTGGCTTCGTCCGCGTGGTAATCAATGTTTTCCCGTTTTTTAAACATTTATCATTGCTGCTCCACTCCTATTAGTCATAGCGTGATGTTATATAGCCTATAGCCTTCCTCAATAACAGAACTATTCAACACAGAAATAATTTTTCAATTCAAACCAGTAGTTCCTGAGATTAGTGCGTTCAACCGTACAAACTCTTCAGCTTTATAATATTAGTATAGATATATAAATAGATGTGGACTCTATGTATGTATGATTTCAATAATTTCATCAACATTTTTAAATTAAATCATTTTATCACAATATGAAATTGAATTCATTATCAGTGTAGCTTAACATTCATTTCCAACATCAATGCACACTTTTAACTTCATTTATTACATCGCATTAACTTAGCTTAGCATTAGCTTAGTTATACATATATTGGTCTTAAATTGTGACGACAGTTTAGTTGACGTGAGCGTTATATATTTTATAGGATTTGACGGAAAACATATAAAGTTCATCTGTTCTTACGTTTTTTTTCTTACACGTGCGTCGTCACGAGAATCCACTGATGCTCCATCATCCATTGTCATGGCCTCGTCAGCCGTTGGCATGCTTATGTTTTCTTGTTTACCCACTGAGTCGTGTTCATAATAAGATTACAATTAAGTCCTAGATTATGATGGTGTCGGATAAAATCCCTCGGATTTTATATTTAAAGGATTATTATTAACAAGACAAGGGAGATAAACATTGTCGAGTCTGAGACGGACCGCTCCTGTGCTTCGCGGTTTCAATTGGGATAGGATATCGCCTTGTCCTAACCAAGGCAGGGTGGTTTGCTGTACAATACGTGAAACGAACAATGGTTATCTATGTATATCTATACTGATATTGTAAAGCGGAAGAGTTTATTTGGTTGAACGCGCTAATCTTCAGGTACTACTGGTTCGAATTGAAAAATTATTTTTGTGTTGCATAGTCCATTTACCGAGGAATGCTATAGGCTATATAACATCACGCTATGACTAATAGGAGTGGCGCAGCAGTGAGAAATGTTGCACAAACGGGAAAATATTGATTGACCCGTTCGCCGAGTAACACGGCGCACTATTAATATAAGTGTTTTGTTTGCTTTTATGTGTCGTCTTATCTGTTTGTGCTGTGTTATTTCGCGAATAAAGTTCTTTGCTTTCTTCTTTCTTTCTTTCTTTAATTTCCGCGCGAGCGAAGCAGCGGGGGGCACAGCTAGTTTGATGTGAAGCGAACGTATTTTCTCGATCGCATAGATAGGTACACGCCGACCGAATCGTATCGTTCGTTGCGTCCCAGCGACGATGCATGGCGCTACGTACGGCTGACCCGAAAGCGCTTCAAGTTCATCACGCTCGCTCGCTTGCGGCGCATACATACAGGCATAAAGTATTGCTATGTGCGTGTAAAAATTTGTTTTTATCTATTGATTTTAATTTATTAATTCATTTTTGCATGTGACGATTTTTATTATTATTTTTTTTTCATTTGTTTGTTTTGTTTGTTTTTTGTTTCAGTTGTTTGTTTCTTTTTTCTGTTTTTGTATTTTGTTGTGTCTGCGTCATGGTGCGGATGGCGGAAAATAAGCTTTTTCTTTTTTCTTTCTCTCTTTCTTTCTTGCTCACCCGTCGCCCGCCGCCGAGATATCATCAATCACGGCGAGAGCATCTCGCGGCCGCGTCGCCGCGCTCGTTAATAAATCATTCAACCCTATGATTCCTTCTACTTATAGACCGGATAGGAACCGGATCTATATCCTGTTCGTGTGTGTTTCCCGCTAGAACGCCGCTTGCATTATTCATAAGACGCGATTGTCTCCTCGGGCGGCGTCGCTGTCGTCCCGTCGTCGCAGTTTGTCTATACTAATATTGTGAAGAGGAGAACTTTGTTTGTTTGTAATGAATAGGCTCAAAAACCACACTACCGATTTTAAAAATTCTTTCACCATACGAAAGCTACATTATTCACGAGTAACATAGGCTATATAACATCACGCTACGACCAATAGGATTGGAGCAGCGATGAAAAATGGTGCAAAAACGGGAATAATTTATATGGCAAGACAACGTTTGCGGAGTCGGCTAGATTGTTCTGGGTGAAACCGTGGGGCTCAGCTAGTATTATATTAAAAGTTGTTGAACTGGCTTGTGTTATCGCGAGCTTCGCTTGTGACGCGCAAGATGTGAAGCCGGTTCCCGGGCGCAGCCTCCGAGTCGCCGGCGGAGCACCTGGCGTCTGATTCATCGTTCTTTTTACTACGAAATTATGCCGCGGCCCGTTTGTCCAGTTCTGGTCAGAACGTGTGTTCGGATTGAACGCCATTCATGCGAGCTCGCGTGTAATGGGACTTGTTTCGCGGCGCACTTCAATGAACTACGTCGAGGATTTAATGTATTTTTGTTGTCATTCTCGTTACGTTACTGTTTCACCCGATTGTCGAGTTGGCTAACGGATGATTTAAGCTAGCAAACCTCCGTTGTAGAAGAAATCATAGAAGAAAATTTATACATTTTACAACTGGTAGCATATCAATACTTCAATCATTGAAACGATTTAAGCTACATGTCACGTTAACTCTAACGTTAAAGTATTTGAAGGTAGAAAGAAATTAATAATCCTTAAAAATTAGGAGACATCAGAACTACAGTTAGAACGGAACGTTACTAATGGTCTTACGTCAGACGTTGTTATAGTGACGTTACCGATATCAAGCCTATTATCAACGAACAGTGCGCCAATAAAGTTAACGCAACTTCTTTCCAATACATCGTGCCGAGGTTACGATGTATCCGAAAATATCAAGGGTGTACTCGTACCAAATTATGACGTATCTTTAGCCGTCGATAGCGTCATACAAAGTGAGTCGGGATCGAACTCGCTTTGCATGCAAACACGGTCCAACCCGCGTCTGCCTCGCGGAATTGTATATCCGTAATATGTACGTTTGAAACGTTCACTTCTCAAGTTTTACATCTCAGGGATGTGCCTCGGGCGTGTGTTTAAATAAAATCGAAGACGCAATCTCTTCCGTTGCTGTTACCCTGGTAATGTTCCGATCCCTCCATACGGCGAACACGGTTGTGGATGTTTCTGGAATGCATCTCGTTATATGTAAATGTGAGTTTGCGTTGTTCAAATCATCGATGTTCATGCCCCGTGGGAGGAACGAAATAATGGTAAATCTACGCGAATGCGCAGAGTAAAATGAGAGGAAATTTTTAGTTTTATGTCAGTTGGAATCCTTAAACAGTAAAAACAACGGAATTTCTTTTAGCCGTTAGGTTGATATAGCGTGACATTTAATTTTTCAATATTCATGTTTTAATACGTGAAAAGTGAAGTTCATTGTTGGGAGAAAAGCCCGGTTAGTTTTACTGCTTCCGTTTAACGCACTTTATGTGTTTACACATTTTGCTTGTTCAAGAGTTTCGTGGCTTTATTTGTAAATAAAAGCTAAGACGCAATCTCTTCCGCTATCCGTGTAATGTACCAACATGTTCGAGGATAAAAAGATGGCTGTGTAGGTACTTGTTTGTGGACGATTGCTGCTTGTTTTATGTTAATTTGAGCCTGCGATCATGAAATTACTGATGCCCTAACTTCGTGGGAAATTCAGCATTCTGCGAAATGGGATATACGAGAGGGGATGGGATGGGAAAGGAAAAGGAAAGAAAATTGAATGAGAAAGGAAAAGAAAAGAGAAATGAATAAGATGGAAAACAAATAGGAAAGTAAAAGGAAAATAGGAAAGAAACTACCAGTCACAGGAACATCATACACAAATCTGCAGGATAGACTTATAGTATTGATACTAGTATACCTATGTATTTTTTAAAAGTCCACTTCTTAATTTGTAACTTAGTGAAGGTTCACATATTAACAACGTGAAAGGATTATGAAGGAAGAATAAAAAATCAAATGAGAATGATCAAATTGAAGAGGAAAATCATTTTACGGTAGAATTGTATTCGTATTTAAATCTAAATCGAAGAGTTAGATAACTTACTGCTCCATATCCATGGAAAACATTTATTAAAGCGATAGTCGCGACGAGTTCGATACGTAAATGCATTTGAGTGTTGGACGCAGATTAGTGCGGCTTCGATGACGTCCCATTTAGATAGTGGCCCGGGACGGTCATTAATGTAATCGAGTCGCTTTAATATCCAGGATTGAGCAGCCTCGTGGTCGAGTGGTTAGAGATCCTGACTGCAAAACCGGAGGTTGTGGGTTCGATTACCAACCGGGACAAACATTTGTGTGATTAACACATTTCTTTGTTCTGTGTCTGGTCGTAATAAAAATATCTATATACGTACTATGTCGTATGTATATATGTTTATCAGCTGTCCGGTCACCATAACACAAGCATTTATTGCCTAATTTGGGATCAGGCAGCCATGTGTGGAATTGTCCCCAGTTATTTATTTATTTAATTCAATCGATGCTTGTCCCGCTCATTTCGAGAACGCTCATTTGAAGCCAGCGGAACGCACGGAAACAGGTAAAGCAACGTTGGAGTTTATCGAAAAACAATCTGTATGAATGCACGAGGTTTTTTTGCGAACGAATAAATGCAAAAACAAAAAGCACCCCGCAGCACGCGGGAGATGAATGTGGCCGAAACACCTTTTCAGATGGCGTTACAAAAAATTTCACACGAACACCTCGTTCCGGGGCGCTGTGGATACGTTAAAAACATTCGAGAGCCGAAAACAATTCCCGCCCGCCACCGATTAGTCCACAATGCACGTGTGAATAATTCTCCGCTCGGAATAAAAGTTCCTCTTGGCTACCGTGTTCCAAGACGAGAGGCACTTTTTTCACGATATCACACGGAAAAGTTCCCAGGAGTCGATCCAGAAAAATCCGTGACGAATGTTAAGGTGGCGACAGACAGACGCTGCGTCGCTAGGGAATTGAACACAAGTTTGAATGAACGTTTTAACGGCAACGTGGAAGCAAACGTTGTAAATGTACAGTATATTGTCGAAGGAATTAATGTCATTAGTAATTTTGCTTAAGACAAGACACGTAACGCGACGCTACAATAATTTAACAACTGTTTGCACGGTTTTAGTGGTTTCGTATATGTATAATGTAGTAACAATGCCTAACAAGCGTAGATCTAGTATGCTTAGGCTAGAATTACACTGAAACCTAGGACACACATTTGTTATGAACTCATTTGTTTATTCTGTGTCTAGGCGTAAAAAGAATATCTACATTGATAAAAAGTACTAGTATGTAGTATTAAAATGTTGGTATCTTTATCAGCTGTCCGGTTACATAACACAGGTGGAATTTGCCTAATTTGGAATCAGATAGCCGTAAATGGAATAGTCCCAGTTGTCATTGGTATTGCGATAGACCTGGCGTCTGTGTTCATCTTTCAAGATTGGCGTGAAGGAAGACAATAGCTTGAGGCGGAACGAATGCGCGCCCGGCGAGAAGTGTTAAGTCGCTTGCGTGAGGTCGTGTTTACATTCGCATCGTTCAAATGGAATGTTGATTTGTGGAACGACTGTTGAATTACTCGTATTAGTTTCAGTGGATTGCAAGGAATGTGCCGGATAAATCGTAACATCAGCTACAACTACTTTTCACAAGTACATTTCGTGATATTTGTATTTTCCGTTTTTGCAGTTACTGTTCAAATAATTAACAAGACTTGTTTGTAAATCGGCACTTTTTATTCGTAAATGTGCTTATACATTCAACTCGTAATTGACTCTATGTTAAGTTATTTACCTACATAATACGTTCGGCAAAATATTTGTAATGTTCTAAATTCAAAAATACCTCTACGAGTATATTCATCGTTCAAAAAGGACTGCTGAAGCCCTAATTAAGATACGTTAAAGCTACGTTCTAAATTCAAAAATAAATATTGCTATTGGTGTGTATATTTAAAACGTTAGTATAAGTAACTGGGTAAACTAAAGAGGTGGGTGGGTAAAGTGAAAAGAAAATAATTTAGTTCGAAACAACTCCACTAACATAGATGCTCCGGTAGCCGACATGTTCCGCGCACACTAACTTCTGTTATAAAGTTGAACGAACTCGGGTAATTAATAATGACAGCGAATCAAAGAGCGGCAAACTTTTCTGGTAATCTTCTGAACTTCTGTACGTAAGCTCTTTGAACGAGATTGTCTTATAAATAACTGGGTTTATTCGCTTGAAAAACATTTTATATTGTATCGAGACTTTCTGTAACTCGCTACGAGCTAAGAACAATTAACGGAGAATGTTCTAGATTGCCTACATGGAAATATTGAGTCTCGTTGTGATGTGTTAATGTTTTTTTTTATCAGTTGTTACAGAACCTGTAACTTGCCTGCGTACTAAAATAAACGAAGCGTAGATATATTGTTCATTAAAAAAAATATTTGAAATTAAAAAGCTGTGTAGCTGCAAGAGAAATAAAATGTAGTTAATTTTTTTCTAATTAAGTATATCAATTAACACTTAGTTAGGTATAGGATTACAAAAATCTGTACTCGCGGACCTAAGGTTGACCGCACCCGCCGTCCTTGTACATTTTATTCACCAAATACATACATACATACATACATACATACATTATTTGCTCGACTCGTGTGTGAAATATTGGTATTCATAATTACCTGTAAAATTATAACACAAATTAAACATAGGTACATTTTCTTACTTCTACTAGGAACAACTGGTATTTAATCTGTATTTGGAACATTGTAGATACCTTTATTGACTTCGTCGGGTTAAGATTTTTTAAATTTCTTCCCTACCTCCACTCAATATGTTAGATGCCAGTTAACAGGGTAGTCAAAAATCTTCAAAAGTATGTATGAAAACGGATTAATGTAAAAGAAACGCGTCAGATTTTTAAGGATAGAGACATTTTGGACTCGGAGCTTTCTGCCTACCCTGTCAAAGATTCGGCGTTCGGTATAATAATAATAATAACAATAACTTGAAAAAAAAATAATAAGCACATTCTAGAATTAGTGGAATAATACCGAGCGAACGGCGGGACTGCCAATAATTGACAGGCGTCAAAACGGTGACTATATAAGGAAGAAATGGAAGCATAGGTACTTCATCCAGTTTTCGCGGCATTTCATTACTTGGGCGTCAGCGTGTGACATATCGAAAGCGTATTGACAGGGCTTAAGTGTATCGATACGCTTTCGTCGATTCCGTTTTTTCATTCGATGGCATACATATTGCAATGACAGTCAACAGTACCATATCGGCTTAATCGCGGCTTGATTTCTACATGACGGAGCTCATAGAGAAAATGCTCTGTCATCTTTCATACCTCTTTACTATAATAGAATTCGTGTGTTTTTATTTTTATTAATGCGATTCTTTGATCTATTGAATATAAGTATCTTCTGGATTGCGTCTTTCTAATGATCAAATAACACACACGTTAATTTGTGTGATTTAATAGCTTAAAATTAGAACAGTATGCATTGCCTCGTGCCTCATGTTAGCTACTCACCAAACGCCTTTATTAACAATTATCTAACTGCACCAAACTTTATTTCATGTGCCAATGTTTTTAACAGAGAACAGTATACATAATACAACACAGGTAATATTTGGTATAATAATTTGCGTTACAGCGTTACCTACGTGCGGGCGACGGCGCAATTTGACCGCAAAACGGCAATAAGTCACAAAAGGGTCGCGTTCAGTGCCAAAGCGGCGCTATAATAATTATCGCTTAATGTCTTGTATGCGAACTAAGCGGATTACGGCGCGGCCGAGAGGAAATAATGGCTAGTGCGACCATAAAACGTGTTACAGGTGTATACAAATGAAAAACTCTTTGGTGCAAATATGTTAAAAACCTCTGTTCGGCTGTATAAGTACGTAAGAATGCCTACCTAACTTTACTTAGTACGTAAATATTATTTACCAAAGAAAATAAATTACTGTTTTTTCATATAACCAAACAAACAAGCGTACAGACTGCGTGATAAGTTTGCATTTCAAGAATCCTGAAACGTGCTGTGATCGCGCTTAGCCGACACAGCCAGACATGTTATCTTTATACATTTTGCAAAAATAAAAAGCCCAAATATTGAGGGAAAAAGATTTATTTAAAACAGATTAAACGTAGCTACCCGAAACAGGTTTTGGGCGCAGCAAATCGCTCATAAATAACTGATTTGACATTTAAGCACCAATGTTAAATTCGGACCAAGAAAAGCAATAAATAATAACCTCAGTAAATTTAATTTACTTGTATGATTTTAAAGATAGAAAACCATTGAATATCATCAGATAAATAAGAATATTGAATATGTTATCACCGGTTTGTTAAAGCCTAATTACCCAAATGAGGTCACTCAAGAAGACCTTAATACAACAGAACGTTACATTGAACAATATCAACCAATTTCATAATTGAAATACCTTGAAAACAAAGAGCGGTGTTTGTTCTACCATCTGCTTAAGCAATCCGAAGTGCTGCAATAAGAGTGTACAATGCTACGGAGAATGTAAAATTGCGATGTAATCTAATAATTCATAGTTCCAAAGATGTAGGTAATTTAGGCCACGTTTTACACAATATTTTCGAGCTCATCAAATGTTAATGCGAATTACACAATGTCAGAATTCGCAATAGAAGCACTCGTAAGATACTAATGATATAGATATTGTAAAATTCCAGACTATAAAGAACCAATTAAAAAAAATGGTAGAACCCTAACAAAAGCATTTATTTGTAACGATGAATATTTTGATAATTGTTAATAATGATTTCAAGGAAAGCGAAGTTTATTGAGGAGTTAATGATTCTCCTGACAAAGGATACGAAAGAATTTCCTTCGACAGCTAAAGATCAGTTCCTTAAGTTTCCACAAAGTACATTACAGGAACGTGTTCAATATCTTAGTTTTGTCTCTGAGACCGAGTTACAATTTTCTGTTATAAACCCACCCGCGGCTAGACAGAGCAGCTGTATAACGCTATTGCGCTATTGTTTGAATATAGCATCGGAGCAGCTGTAAAAAAACGATAACCATCTTTTAACGAGTCGAGAAGTTACACGTAGAAACGGGAACAATGGGAGGGAACGACCCATATAAGCGGGAATTGGGTTAACTGAGTGTTTCCCCCACAAACAGTTACAAAGCAAACATTGTGTTTTTACAGCGAGGGAAGGATGATTTCTACTTAATTGCAGATATAGGTTAGCAGATAGGTCACTTGGTGACGATCGACGCGTATGCATAATGACAATCAGACGAGCAATAGTTACTATTAATACGAGTATATGTAATTTGTGTACTTGTCTTACGAGCGTCTACGGTCACCTAAGGTCGTAGTAATAAGACCAATATAGAAAAAAGTTTTAGGTACAAAATATAAGAAAATGTTCACTAATGGGTAATACGAGAAATAGGTGTGATAATACATACAATTAAATTAAATGTTGAAAACTGATGATAAACTGTCAATGTAGGCGATAAAGTAATAATACGTTAGACAACATTCTTCGGTTTATAAAACATATTGCTGTATATCTTTTTCCTTACAACTGTAGGTACTACTGTCTAAACCGAATTATTTTACAGTCAAGCTCGTAACTCCAAAAGTTCATATTCCAACGTATACACAAAAGTTTTTTCCTATAAGTAACAGCCCATTCGCTGGTAAGTTATGAGCGTTAAACAACATTGAGGAGGCTACAAGGCCGGGACTCCTTTATGGAGGTTCAGATCTGAAAGGATCGCGCTAGCTCAGGAAATCCGTAGCTTGATGGAGGCCTCGAGAGATAACTCGTAAACTTCCCTGATTTAGTGGTAGCGTAAATACAACGTGTCGAAATTTCGACGGTGGTTGGAAAAATAGGCAATCTAAAGACCAAGATACGGTCTTTTGTGATGTTGATTACTTTACTATTTATGCTATGAAAATAATTATAGATGTATTTGTTAAAATGATAATAAATTCCATTCATATTGACTTCAACCATGATGTAAACACTAATTCATCCGAATACCACAATTTCATTGAGATGTCTCAATTTTATAATGTTGCTGCGATTAATTCAAATTTAGGGAATCAAAAAATTTTCTTAATCCACAGGGTCGATCCGTGTATAACATCATCTATTGATGTCTGAAAACATATATCATTGAAACGTCAAGGTTACCTACTTTTAATTTATAATATGTATATTTAATATAACTTCTTGGAATAATAATTGAGCAATAACTCAGTTGGAACTTTAGAACCTCAAGTTTAAGCCAAGTTAAACTCTGAATTTCCCTATGGAGTATCATTTTCTCATAAATCAACCCTTCGTGGCGGGTCGCCAAACCCTATCACTAGGACTACAAGCAACCAATCCCGAGTGATTAATTGATTAACCGAAGGTTCGTTTGCAAGTAATTTACTTGATTTATTACTTTAAACTCCTAGCACAATTTTCACGTTTGCAAAAGTCATCTAGTTCACACATGCAGTTTTATCCCGAAAGCCGTTTAAATAAGATCGCAAGTTCCTTGCATATCGAGTGTAGAAGGACCTTTTAAAGCAAATTAATTAACTGGGCCAAAGGGTGTCAGTGACGACGCAGAAGTAAATGGAGCGTATGAGAAATCTTCGCAATACAAAGGTGCTCTGGATATTAATGGAGAACTTACTCTTTTTAATCTTTACCAAAATGTTTTAAGACTGCTGTTTTTAAAATGAGATAAAATTTTAAACGATTAGCTGTAGATTAATTAGGTGTATGTATGTCTAAAAGCTTGCATAAGCCAAAACTAGAACCGACAAAATCAAATATATGGATCACAGTTCCCAAAAATCATTTATCTTCAACAATAGTGATGTCAATCTCTGAGCTCTGCATCCGACAAATTGATTTGCCGGCAACGCGACACGAAATGTCGGTTGGCATCGATGGCTAATGTCAACATCAACGTTTACAAAGGTTTCATGAATTGGACGAGTCAATTTCTAAACCTTTAATTGGCCCTTCTCTAAGGACAAGGAAGGTTGGCATGAAAAGGTAGAGCTTTTTGATGTTCTTCCCCTGCCGAGTGACTTGAGAAAATAGTCAAGGGAAAAGGCACGACAGAAGAATTTAATTGATTCGCGACAAGAATGCCTTTCTAAGCCGGCACTTAGCCGTTGCTATATCCTTTGTGTTTACGTAGTTATTCTTCTTTGATAAATCAAAGCTATTGTTTCTATTTCATGGTTGGAAATTTATAAATCTTTCATTATTGTAATTTTCGATTAATAAATTTTGTTTCTATTAATTAAAAAGGTCACGATTTTTTTAATGAAGTGTTATCCTCTTGTAATATTCTAATACAACCTGTTATTTTATAGAATAAATGATATTTATGGATCTTTAGATATTATTACTTAACGAAAACATTCACTTCTAAAACGTCAAAAGTCCCGGTTTTATAAATAAACAAATGAGTACATGTAGCCGAAATAAAACGAAATAGGATCAATGAATTTGTAAAGCTTACAAACGACATTACGTCCAACGTTGTAATAGGAAAAAGAGAAATTACGGACATTCGGAAGAGCTCTTGCTATCTGGTTAATCCCTATTGTGCCGAAGAAATACTTAGCAGATCGGTTTCATCTAAGTGGCTCATTGTATGGCCGAGCCTGTAAGTGGCAACGGTCGTCCATTTTAAACTTGAGAGTGCGGCGAGGGGACACGTTTAAAGCGTCCGTAATCAAATTTCACTCGAGTCTTTAAGGGTTAAAGCCGGCAACTTTGAGCCTCCCTAATAAATTATATTGCCGACAAAACTGCTCCCGAGTGCGACACAGTTCGTTGGCTCATCTAATTGGTCCAAATTCGAGTCGACCCGGCTTATAATTGGACTCGATTCGAGGTCGTATGCGCTCCAAAATTAGTACAAATTCGAACATCGGCCGGATTAGGCGAGTCGCGGAACCGCAGTACTAATGTGCCCCTAGTCAAACATACGTAATAAGTTTCCACTCGTAAAGCTAATGAAGATCCGTGAAGACGGAAAACAAATTTCGAAGCAAGTTTTGGGGTTTTGACTTAAACTTTTCGGAGAGGCGCAGCGTCGTTTGAATACAGTAAATTCTTGCTTAATTAACGCCTACCGCCTTTAGTCCCGTCGGCACAGTGTTGGCAAGTTTAACGTACATGCCTTTCCATATCATTTATTATCCAGCCAGGGTAGACGTCTTCTTGATTGGCAATTACAGCGGTGAACGCTTTTCATTCAGATCAACCAAGACGTGGTGTTAACATGATTAATACCTGCGGGAGCTTTTAGTTTTTTCCTCGCACAAATTTATTTATTTCATTTTCATAGATAATGACCGAACTTTCTTGGTTGCATTTTTATAATTATACCAAAATATTAATTTATATTTATTTTAAACAACTTGACTGAACACTTAAAAGATCTCCTCGTCCTAAGTCTAGATATAATCATCAAAGTAATTTTGATATTCTCTAATCAAACAATACTGTGTTTCGGTACCCTTCAATCAATGCCTAAGCTCTAAATCCTGGATATGTTAAATCGTCCGTTTTACAACGAGGAACAATATTGATTCGGCATTCAATAGCAAACGATGTGATTCGCCCGCAGATTTAATTGATATACCTACCACAGACGAGCAGACGGTTCCATAATCCCGAAAGCCCGTCTACATATTACATCAGCCGTAAGCTCCTTTGTAAATTTTAATTACAGTCACATGTAGATACGTTAGATTCGCGAGGAGCGCGTGCCTTGCAAGTTATTGCTACAATCACCCCCCGTTCGACGAAAAGAAAATTGTCGCGACAAAGCGTCTCCAAGATTCCCAATTAAACCAGCTACGGACCTGTCGAAGTTCGCCGCGCGCGGCAAGTTCCAAATCTTGGGAAAGAATTCCGCTCTAATTAGTATAAGTTTATGCATTCGGAGGTAGAAGTAGAAGGTACCGGCGTGTAGCGCGCCAACTTTTAATTACAGCAACATTTCGCCGTCAATCACGAATGTTTCGGCCTCTTTTTATCCGCGGCTCTCGATAAATCTTAGGCGCCATTATTCTGAGATTAACGGCGGCCGGCTGCCGTGTACGGAATAATGTTTTTGCTTAGCTCTCTCGGCGTGCCAATGAATTTATCGCGAGTTTTGCGCCCGACTTCGCTGGACCAGTCGACGTTGCGTTCGAGTAGAAGAGATTTGAAATCGACGTCCGTGGTCCGACTGAAGACACGAAGCTCCTCCGACTGCAAGAAACTTGATGCGAATCTTTAAATCCCCATGCAATGCTTAGACCTTTAATGTTACAAATTATACTGCTGTATTGAATATTTAAATTACAATACATTTTTTAAGTTGTATTAACTTTATTCTATAATTCTATCTACGAGGTAATCTCGCAAACGGATGAATATTTTAGTTGTGAAAACGGGTCGAGATTATTCCTACAGCTTTTACATTCTATCTAGATATGCTTAATCTGATTATTATGCAAATATTAATGCTCTCAGTCAAAGCCGGTATAGCGGTGATAAAACAATTAGCAGACAAATGGCACCAAATTCGCACGTTACTCAAGTTGAGGACATCAAGAGCGGGTCAATTTCATGCAAATCGGGGTGTCTATAGACAGTTGCCTCTCATTGAGAGCGATTTTTAGAAACGCGATACAGCAGTAATAATTTAATAATCTCCTTAGAAGTAACACTTCCCGTCATCATGATGTCTTGCAGACCTTCTCGGTAATTTTCTTTATGTCATATTATATTGTTATTTGTCATAGTCGAATAGTTTAGTAACATATTTAATAAATGGTTTATAAAATTCATTTTCATTAAGAATACAAACGTTTTAGAGCCTTCAATTTTGTCCCAAAATTAACCACGTCGTAGTCGAACAACAATTTAGTGTTATTATTATTCTTATACATAAATATCAATCACGTCACGTGCTCTATTGTGTAACCGTTACTCATGTCTTCAAATATTGCTCTGTTGCTGTTTCATTGGGATCTCGCAACATTCAATTCAGGTTGGGTTATCTACGAATTAATTGCAAACGCCAATACGAGTCCGTTAATTACATTAATACCGCTAAACGATGCCCGCGATTCACAGTTAATGCAATCTGAATCATAGAGTTTAGCCGCTCGATGCCGCTAATTTTGCGTATCATGATTCGGGCTGAGAAACAACGAGTCACGCTATGTAAGTGCAGAGGTTCGGGTTTCACCATTGACGGCTGAGGTCTTACATTAGTCATTCGGCTCGCGACGGTAATAATATCACTCATCATATCGTATAAGTAATGGGTAATTATCGGAAGCGGTGATAGCCTAGTGGTTTGAAATTCAGCTTTCCACTCGGGAGGTCTGGGATCGAACCTGGCACGCACCTCTGATTTATTAAGT
>DWGJ01001938.1:0-17597 GCA_018246895.1 Aspitha aspitha aspitha | reverse complement strand
GCAGAATAAATTTTAAAAACATTGAAAAATCGACAAATACATAATTAATGATAGATGAATCATTTTCCCTAAATTTTCATTTCTTTCGCAACAGGAAAGAGAGGCAGCCCGTGAAACGGCTAGGTCAGAAACGACATTTATTGACTGTTAGGCGGTATAAAGTTCCCCGGGTCAGCTAGTCCGAAATAAATGTGTGATTTTAGGCACGTTAACTATTCGTGTTAATTTTGATATCAAATTTGTACCTCATGAATGGCAAAATATGGAGGGATCTAAGTATAACCTTTAAATGTAGTTATATCTGGACAAATAAACGCCTTTTATTTTCTTGTTTTAACGATAAACGGGTATCCATACGGAACAATGAACCTGTTTACAGGCAAACATTAAACAACGCTGCCAGCGTTGAAAACTTACCCGATGTTACAATGTTAGAATGTTATAACATCCATATAAATAATACAACTGAGTTGAACACTCAAATTCTAGAAAAATGGTTCTGTGAGCAATTTTCTGAAAAAGCGCAACACTGAATACATTTCGCTCGGCGCGCAGGATTTGAGCGCGAATCTTGACCACGACTATGTATTATAAAATGAAGCCGGACTTTTGATAATGGCCCCCGCAGTGCCCGCCCGGGCCCGCTACATGCATCTCCGGGGCGTTTCAAATGCATAATATTACTGCAAGTTTCCGTATAATTCAATTTGGGCGTCAATTTTTCTGTTCCGAATGACTTTAGTCGGGCCGTCAGCGCTCCGTTAGACGCGCTCCTGTTGCCTCGACCCGAGTCGCTGAATTTTGAAATCTAATTACTCTGCACTGTTTTTATGTAAATAAAATAAAAAGAACTAAAACAAAACATTATTTTACTGAATATCTTAGGATTAGCTTCTTTGGCAGCCGTTAGTTTCTGAAAGCTTTTTTACAAGGAATTAATTATACGGTTAATAAGAATTTTGATTGATTTTTTTTGCGTATTTCGTTAATTAACCTTGGCATTTGGTTACTTCTGATCAATCTGTTATATAGCTACAAGTATTTTTAAGTTATTTGCTTATAACATTTTACCTACTTATAGTCATAAAGTACTGTGTAATGACCAACGAACGAGAATAACATGAAGATCTAGTTCGATTATATCACACTCTTAACTGCGTTTTGGAGATACAACAATGTTGTTAGCGGGGTGTAAGGAAACTCCCCCCCCCCCCACCCCCACGGCGCGCGGTCCATCGAGTGTCGGCGCTCCATCCATCATACGTTATTTATGACTGGGAAGGGCATACATTTCACTCGCGCGTCCTGACTTTTCCCTCGCGACCGTAAACTATGACCTGAAAATTTCAAAACTTCGGAATAGCGTTACGTCACTTGAGCTGTATTGAAGCCGCATTGAGAAACACCTCCTGATCGTGACATCCCTATCCGCTTCGGTTGCGGCGAAACGGGAGGAAAAGTTACAGCAATAAGGAAAATTTATTTTAGTGAGTACTATCTTCAACAAATGTTTAACCATCGCTACAGGTATACACAAAACAGCTAATGATATATAAAAATCATTGAACTGTAGGTTGGTTGGTTGTTAACAAACATATTCCTCGCTACGCATGCTCGCACATCCCTGGTGGAAACGCAGTCTCAGCCGGGACTTATTGCGAACACGAGCCGCTACAGATGTCTCGTGCAGAGTTACGAACTTACCCCTAATTGGGACACGAGCTCATCTTCTCGGTCACACGGATTGTAAACATTTTGTTTCAACCCGGTTACTGCTCCACCGCTGCACCGGGTCCCCTTACATCGTTAAAGGGATCTAGGCCATGGTCTACCGCGTGCGGATTGGTAGACTTAGCACACCTCAAAAACCATAATACAACAAAAAGTAGTAGTAGAATGTAACATATTTAAAGGTCTCCTCGCGATGTTTTCCTTCCCCATTACAGCGAGTGAGCGAGGGAAACTGTTCAGAGTGAAATTATAACAAAACTGAACTCGCAACGTAAGTACTTTAAATTAATAAACCCATATCATTCCGGCTCGATTAACGTTAGTAGGAGCGGAGTACTTGGCCCGCCGCCAACTACACACGACGCAGTTTCTTCGCGAGCAGCGAAGTGGGCTCCCCATATCGTATCACTGATATCGCGAAAATAACGATAAATTAAACAACAAGCTAGCAACACATAAAGGGGCTGTAAGCAAGTATAAAAATCCCCCTGGAGACCGATACACAGTCTGTATCTTCCGTATCGCTATTAGCTAATGGCAATATATGTACATATACATATATATGAATGTTAACAGCCATTTGCATTATTACCAACTTGCTTCAGACAAAAAAACATCCATTATAAGGGTCAAATGCAAACCTGCAATCTTACTGTTGATCGATAATTTTATTTTTTTGGACAGGACCGGGACCAGAGGCGCATTGTCACAGGGGAGAAGGGTAGGGCAGGAGCCGCGGCTGCGTAAGAGTAGGCGCTTGACATGACTTTTTGCAGCAGTCAGCGCGAAGGACCACGAAGAAATACATAAGTGTAGTTACTAAAGCTGTATAAAATAGCAAAGTCGAAAATAAAAATGTTACCTTCAGACACTTATTATCTCGCATTCGAATAGTCACCCTAGTGATCCCATATGCATATAAATTGTTACACCCATAAGAGGACTACGGGTTTAAATCGGTTTCCGTCCCAACAAGTATCGTGTATACGGGACAATGAAATGCAACAACGAATTCAAAGTGTCGCGTCGCCGCTGCGATTACAATAAGGCGCGCGCGCCGTGACGTCACAGCGAGAACAACGCATTAACATAACGAGCGTCCACTAGTCACCTCGAATGCCTCGAATTTGCGCCTCGCACGCGCCGCCACGGAATGCATTTGATACAACGACGCCGCAAATTTGAACCGTTATGAGCCCTATGTTTTGTGACGTAGGGTGATTATTTAAGTGGCTCTGACGACCGGCGGTGCGCGCCGCGCCGACCTTATGCGGTACGGTATAAGGATGATAATTTGGTCGTTAGCCGCAAATGTATCGCGGTAGATTTGCGAGGCAATTTGGCAAGCTGTGTTGACAAGCGCCACAGAGGCGGTACGCTAAAGGCTTAATATATGGCAACGCTATGTCTTATTTGGGAGATTAAATGTTTGTGTTAGCGTGCATAGTATATATCATTTCGTAATTAGTTGCCACAGGGTCGGTCGAGGGTGGGGGGAGGCGGGGGACAGTTTATTTTCAAAACAAGAACACAGAGTTTCTAGATAGTACATTTATTGAAAGGAAATATTTTTTTCTTTCTCTATAGTTTCCAGATGAAATACGTTATGCCGCAGAAAGATCTCCGAGGCTGGCAGTATGCTAAGCCTGCTGTTATACGGTTGTCATATATACATATATATAGACCTACAATTTGCAATTAACTCCTCCAAAATACTCAGTTTCATGTAACGCGGCGTGTGCATTTGTAACTCATAAAACGCGTAACAATTTGTAAGAAAATCTCATGATGAGGCGCCGGCGGCTCACACGGGCGGCTACTGCGCGATTGGCGTTACACATCGCGTCTGCAACACTCACCAAATATTCATCATATAATGTAAACTACATTTTAAGAATTAGTTGTTAAAACAAACATTTATCCTGGCTGGGAATCGAAGTGACGAGCTCTAGTTTAGCGGTCGAGGTCGCAAAGAAAAACGGATGGTTGTATCTCATCTAACATTGATCCTCTATCATATTACGAATAAAGCAAAGCGGTCAAATCCTTGACCGTTTTGAGATTACTTCAATATACAAAAGAGAATAATAAAAATGCGCCTCCCGACATGACGGATCGCTGAAAAGCGTCGCCGACATCAACTTTAGTAATTTTATTAGGAAACTTCGCGCAACTTCCAGGCCCGTCATCAATTACTTTGTTATGAAATTCCAGGTATTTAGCATTAATTATAAACTTTGTCAAGTGCAATGCTTATGGTTATGACAGTAATTCGAATACGTAATGTTTGGTTTGAGGACAACCGTCATCGGACGGCCTCCGATTGCTGCCATTCGGAATTGTCGTTGCCGTTCGTTGATCAAATTGAAGAAACTTTTGTACTTTTCACGTCAAAGATAATAATCGTTACTATTGTTACACAGTGTCTTATAGCTACAAGCATTCAAGGCAAGGTATATGGCAGTAACATACATGACAAAATGATTCTTTAAAAACTTTCTGCGGCGTACATGAAACTTATATTTCTTAGAAGCAAGAAGGAGCGTGTGGGCGCGCCGGCCGCTCGTCTGCCGCTGCAGATAACGAGCTCGTGAAGCCAGCGGGCCGCGCGGCGCCGGCAGACGGGCGTTTATTTTTCACATTCCACCCCTGCACGCGAACCGTGAACCAATTTAATATGTTCGAGCGCCCCTCGCCGTGTGATGTGATTAGTAACATGATCTAACAAGATATTTATTTCATCAAAGCGGAGAACGACGTCGCTCGGATGTTCAGATTAAAATCGCATTAAATGTGTAAGGAGTTAACAAGTTTGATTTTCCTTCACGGTACATAAACGAAAAATCACAATCAACCCTTTTCCGTTCCGTTGGACGAGGCAGGGTTAACGCGGCGCCCGCACCTCGAGAGACGGCACTCGTCTTACAGTCTTACACAACACTGGGAGGAATGATTTTCGTAGTACAGATATCGATATCACCGCATCATTACAATCATTCCTTCATACAATCGATTTGAGAATAGCTTTTAAATATTAATAGTTTTATTAATTTTATATCGCTTGATATATATTTTCGTATTTCTTCGTATGGTCTCTTCAATACATAAGCAACTAGAAAAGGCGGGCGCAAACATCGATAGTACCGCACCCGATGTAACCAGTGAAGCCTAATAATTTAAGCTTCTTATTGATACAGTTTTACCAGCGATCAATTGAGTTTCATTTTCGGACCATTTTGACCAATAGTCTTCGTTTTGATAAAAAAAATGGCAGATCATTCGACTCGACTGAAAAAGAAAAAATAATACATATATATATTATATACATATTTATATTACCGTCAGATGTCCACAATTTGTAAAAGTAAAATGAGACTTCGTAAAAAGCTATTTAATATCTCCTAAGTCATTTAATATATTTTGTAATTGGTACGAAGTTAAGAAATAAATCAGGTTTCACAGTAAAACATAAACTTGCCTATATTTTAATTGGAAAACGTAATTTCCGGATCCGGTCTCACCAAAACTAGAAGATGAGTCGAATAATTGGCTACGGTTTGTGTTCCGCCCTCAAATTGGGCTTCAGTCGACCACAGAATATCTGCAGCGGTCGGGACGCTAGTAACAGTTCACTCGTCTTTAATATGTTAAAAATAGTAAATGGTTGTCTTCAGTAATTATGTATTTATCACTGCAAACAATAATGTTTCACGTCGTATTATTCCAATAACATACTACAATGATTAAAATGTGATCATTTTATAAGATGCACTATGCAGTATTATCACGCAATGTAAAAAGTGTCATATTCAGGCGCGAAAAGCAAATCTTTATTTTCAGCCGATTGAGGAATTTGACTGCTGTTGGAAAATTACTTCTCAATCGAAGTGAAACGCACGATTCCGACTTAAAAAATGATAATATTACTTTGTTATAAATAAAATTGAAACTTTCGCAACCATCTGGACTAGTAGGTACCTACTATTGTGATAAATTTATGTTCAGGCAAATAATTAGGGCAAATATGGTTATGTTTCTGCAAATCCGGCTTTATGAATGGTGAGAAACTACCCGACCGTAGTACAGAATACACGTGGCAACTCCCCTCCCGCAGCCCCCCTGTAAGGCCGGTGGCGCTCCGTTGAAACGAACGCCTCTATTTTTCTTTTCAATTCCTTTCTTACGCTTGACTCCTTAAGTTGGAATAGGAATGTTCGTTTGCTTTAATTATATCTACGTATGAATTAGTTCAGAATTGGCAGCCCAATCGCCCTTACAGGCCAATATTTTAAAAGGGTATTTAGTTCCTATTATGTTCAAATCTTACAAATACCACAAACAACAAACGCCAACATGTTGTGGTGAGCTTAAGGAGAGAGCTCAAGGAATGGAACCGACGACCGCCGGTTCATCAGTCAGGGTCTTCAACTGGCGTACCTAGCGGGCCACTCTAGCGGGAGCCAGACAAGAGACATGTTATGCTGCTATACAATATCTATTGTTCGTTTAAAACATCAATGCTCCGTTCCCAATTGCAAATAAGTCCGCGGAAATAACTTTGTTCAAGTCACAATCCCTTATTTGGGGACAATTGGTGAAAGCATTAGACACTTCCTGGAGGCTTAGCGGGGATTTGGCCGACGCTGATCGTTAGATCCCGAGTGACGGACGGGTTAATTACGTCTGCAGGGCTCTGAGCTTTTTACTAATGCTATTTGTAATGTGGCGACAGCCTAGTCGCTCGGCTGCCACGCTGCCACTCCCGGGGTCTCGTGTTCAAATCCGGACATGCCTTTACGCTATGTCTTTACAGAATTTATTCTAAGAGTTCTGTTATTTTATACTTTCTGATACATTTTTAAGTAATAACACTTTATTAACGGTTTAATTACTTTAATTATTACGGTTTTTGTAGTGTTAATTTTCCAAGTATCCGCACTGGAGTTGCATATTTGAATATTGATTGGAAATAAATGTAATAAAAATACATCAGGCCTGTGAGGGTAGAGATATCTGTCGCTCGGAGCTCTCTGACTACCCCTTAGACGCCTGGCGTGATGATATAATAATGATAATAAATGATTTTACTTGCGATTGAGACGTAGCGGCTATAAAAATATATAGCTTATGCCCAAAACATATTTCGAAGGTCGAGAAAATGAAGCGTTCCAAATCCAAGCATATCCCGAATGTGGCAGTCCGTCGTCCAGTTCCGCGGCCGAGCTCCGGCGCTGCACAATAATATTTAGGTACATGTTTGAGGAAAACTTGTGTCAATTCGTTGGATAACAATGTGATGGATGCGCGCCGCTCCGCCGACGGACTGTTGTTGATCGCGGCTCGATGTTGATTTATGTCCTTCATTTTATCTGTAATCCTTCAGGTAATTTCGCCTTTTCACTAAAGCTTCCAACGGTGTTTGTTATTTTCCTGTCACTGCCCTCGAAGGGTCAATATATTTACCCGTTTCTATTAACTTCCATTTACAGCTAATTTACATACAATAACTTTGTTAAAAGTTTCTTAGAAGCTTTACTAGGAAACAAAAATATAACGTTATTCTTTATAGGTGTTACTATAATAAAAATCTAAAGATTAAACGCAATTCAAATAACCTGATCGTATAAAAGATTCATTCTGAAAAGAGATCATTAAAATTGAATGCTTATATTGAGAAACGCTCGCATGAATTTATACATCTCATTACTGACAGATTAAAGGTTATATTTGTCTCTCAAAGGTATCTTTCGATCTGATCAAATGTACGGGAATGAGGGGAGGTCCGGGCAAGCGGTGAAACCGGTTAGTTGCTATTTGACTACTTCGTGTATCGCTAGCTGAGACATCGCGGTCGTTTAGTGCAATTACAAGCGGCGGCTACCGGCGACAGCAACACGCCGGCGGGCAACAGCCTGTATTATAATTCACTCCCAGTCAGTGTTTGAGCGCAGAATTAGGTGTCACTCGTGAGACTCGTAGCAAAACGAAAGGGTATCCCCGAGACGCGGCCTCCGGGACTCGCCTTTTTTAACGTATTTGGTGGAAATGTCTGGAATACAGTTATTTTGTTCATTGGAATCGTTGGATAAATGCCTGCACGGTGATATGCGTTACAGTCCAAGTAGGACTATCTTATGAAGCACATTTACAAGATCTTCCGCTGAATGTTCTATATACTTTTCTATATTTTTTCAGGCGTCTACAACCCCCCCCCCCCTCCGCCTCCCCCGCGCCTCGCCCTACGCTACACAGTCTATGCGATATATAAGCGTTAACATGAAAGGGAACAGTAAAAATAATTGGCTTCATTTATATTAATTGACTTGGAAGTTGTGTGTGTATGTATTTATGTAGTACTAAGCTATAGCGACACCCGGTCGGGAAGCGAACCCAGGCGGCAGTGCGAGTGCGCAGTTGTAGTCGATAATCCCGTAATTGTGTGTCGTCGGGAGCCGCAACAACAAGGTATTAGGGGCCTCCTTCGGGATAAGCTCCTCTTTGGGAACAAATTGTAGCTTTTTAGATTTATTATTTACATTAAACCGTCTTCCAGGCGAAGCCTCCTTCACATATTTTAAATAATTTATACGCGAAAGCTTTGCGTAGATTGTTGTCCTCGTTCTTTTCCCGTATATAAGTGAAGGAATAATGGCACTTAGCGTTAAGTGGCCACTGCATCCCTGACAGGTATACAACGTCAGGATGTCTCTGTTAGTATCGACCCGACATAGCTACATTACACGTTCCTGTATTGTATTACTCTATAACAGAGGTCAAACTATTCCTGTTTCCACTTACGAGTATACCGCGACCAGTCAATCCAGAATACAATTTTTTTAACATAACAAATAAAAGTAGTGTGTCAGTTTATAAAATAGCATGTTAAAATACGTATTCTAAATTACCGGTGAAAACATTGAGAATATTATGTCACGTGGTTCTTCGTTGTTGAAAGTCACCCATTTTCCTGCTGACTTACAAATACGTATATCTATTGATTCACCGATATTATAAGGCAGTTCCCGAGGCAGCAAAAACTTAACATTTTAAAAGTAATTTCGTTTTCGGGCAGAAGTAAATTTAAAACTCTGTAAACTGCACGTTTCGGCGACTTAAAGTAGCTACTGATATCTAAAATGAGACTAAGTTCTGTCTACAAGTTTATTATAAGTATTACATTTAGGTCCTTGACCCTTATTTTATGTAAGTATCTTTGGTGGAATATAATCCAATATTCGAAGCCATGGCGATGGGAGCGATAGATGAAGAGCGACGATTTGAAAAACCCAAGATGTCTTGGATACGAAACATCAAAGGTCCCCTGGCATTATGAAGGAAGATTCAAAGAGTTGTCTCCTAAGCTTCGGTGAATGGAGAGGCACCAAAAGATGCAGAATATCCGTTGTGATAATTATTTCCATCACAATGAAACGACGAAGCTGCGCGCGAGGCAACAACTGCTCCCGTATTATGTCGAGACATCAAATGAAAATAATGTTCGTACGAACATACGGGCACGTACCTGCGATGCTTTTCCGAACAATTCGATTCGTCAATTTCTTGTCAATGGCAAAACATTCGTTATTTTCCAACTCGACATTCAACTTGAACATGACAAAAGCTTATAATTGGAATTTTCCAAACTGATTTTCTTCTGAAACATCAAAGAACCGCGACGGCGGCTCGTGAATTTTCTTTGTGGATAACAAAATAAAACGTATTTGTGAAACGATTGGACTCGAATTAATTTTATGCAAAACAAAACAGATTCTCAGAACAGTTTTCGTTTCGTTCAAATAAAGACAAAGAAGTCCAACATCAAAGACAAGTTCATGAGTGATTAGCTAAACTCTAGTCCACCAGGTATAACATATGCACAGCCCATGAGCAGCCAGCAGTCAGATATTTAGAATTTAGAAAAGTAACTGATATCTCCGGACCAATCTAATTAAAATTAAAATTACCGAAAACACCGCAACTTGAGGACAATTTTAAAAGTAATAAACTCTACTTTTATAAATATAAAATTAAGTCAAGTCTTCATCTTGTAATATAGCTAGAAAATAGGGCTTCAATTTATTATCATGAAATAACTTTTTACCTAAAAAGAAATTAGCAGCGATATGTACTATCTATGTCTAAGTAAGTTTGAGATATTCATTTTAAATGAATTATATTGCAAGACATATTAGATACGAGTATGGTGCAGTAATTGAGAGTGATGCGCGGTCGGCACTAAGGAAGATTTACTCCTCGCCACCGAGCTGCTATGTTATATAACAGACAATATACAACCAACGCCACAATCTATATACCTATAAAATAATTAGCTTCAAAGAGCACCTAGACTGTTTTTAAATCAACCACAACATAAAGTCTACACCGCGCACTCCACGAATCTGACTTCCAATCCTGGGGCACAACTCTGGGGCACAGCTGTAGAGATGAGACATTAGTAGCAGGATTGCAGCAATAGGACTGCTGTACGAGTAGTCGTTACGTGCAGTTAATACTCATTAGTATCCAGTGAGTGAGAGATCAGCCGCAGACACATTGCTACCGTTGAGGACTGGTAGTCGCCTCTAGTACACACGCGGCTACACCCTGGCTCTAGCTGTAGCTCGCGCGCTCGCCAACTCCCCGGAGGCATCTCTACGCTTGATGAGATAATTGAAATTTATTGCTTGCTCACAATCATTAGTTCCAAACTTAATATTAGTTGTTGTTCCATTCCCACATTGTTAATATCCTCAATAGTACATATATGTGCAGATCCGGTGAACTTTACTCATACTTACATGTAATCTCACGACTTTTTTTACCGGTCGCTGTCCTTCCGGCCTTCTATCGAAAAATGTATGAAGAGAGTGATGAATGTAACAGAAGCGCGTCAAGTTTGTAAGAATAGAGCCATTTGGCTCTCGGTCCTTTCTGCCTGTTCCGGTAGGGACCTGGCGTGACGGTACTCGTATAATAATATATAAATAAAAGTGTTTCCTGGGCTTCATTTCAGTGGGGTACGAACAGGTCGTGTTGTATAATGGCTGCGATTATCCACCAGCCCGACCGAGCAGGCGACGTCACAAGGCGCTACATTCTCCTCTCGAGCAAGTCGTGACAGTCGCATCGCTGCCACCTCAATAAAATAAAGCCAACGCATTGTAAAGTTTTACTGAATTTTTTCAAGTAAAAGAATAGATGTATTAAAATTGTCATAAGAAGAATATTCCCCTGTCTATTAAAAACATGATTATGACTCGTTTTACTTAAAAAGACAATAAATGGATAATTATGACAATATTACGGGCCGGTTGGACGGCAGTCGATTATAGCGGAAATAGAACCACGAATGTAAACAGAACCTCGTGTGAGTCTAAAGTAAAAAGGCCTTTCAATTATTGCCTAACAATCGTAGGACATACTACTATATCGTAGGACTTACTCTTATCAGCCTTCAGTATTGCCAGCGTCGAGAGATACAGAAATTTAATAAAAAGTTCGGTTACAAAAAGAGAATTTTCCATTAAGTTCCTATTAAAATCCTATTTACGGACTAAACGCAAGCGGAAAGCGTAAATTTGGAAATTGTTTCTTTATTGATAAAGCGATGCCCGGAGCTTCGAGGCGTAATATGACGGTTAGACTGTTATAACGAATAATAAGGAAATAGTAATACACGAAGTTACTAGTGGAAGCCTGTATCGCATAGACACGATTGATGTGAATTAAACAATGGATCCTATAGACGTCGTGGCGCTCCGTCCACGGCCAACTCTAATGGGACTTATGGGACAGTTGGTAACTAATATGGTAACAGTAATACAGAGCAACGTTCTGATCGTGCCATTCCCATGTTAGCGGATCACGGCAGCAGGTATTTCTTTCGATTGTTTCATCGCACCACGGCTGGACCCCGGTCTCCTCTCGTAGTGAGAAGACCACGCTGACCGAAGATGGACTGACAGACGAGAAAATATTATGTTGCAGACAGAAAATATAATGGGCCCACTGCTCGCCCAGTAGCTACTCTCTTGTCATAAAAATATACCTAACACAAAAATTTCTCCCGTAGACATAATTGATTAAAAATAAAAAACAATTCCAAAGTCATAAGCTCCCTTAATCTCGGCCGTAATAGAATGAAAAAATCTTTTAGTTATCGACGAACAACTCCCTCACCGTGGTCTCGGCTGTATTGAGAGAGGATAACTAATTAACTGATTAATGAAGTACCTACCAGTCAATATAATATTATATTATTTCTGGAACTCGTAATTTTGTGGAATCGAAAATTATTACAGGAAAGTTTATAAAAAGAAGCTTAGGATATAAATAGAATAATCGGATTCTTAAAAAAATCCTTCCCATTAAATTGTTTCTTAGCGATATTCCTGCGCTACTTGCGAAAGTCAGAAGTCTGCGACATTGTTCTCTCCACTTCCAGATTTTTGGAACATTCACGTCCCAGGATATGGGCGGTTTTACTATCGTCTGTCAAGGACCAGTCAACGTTAGTCTGAATCTGACATAGACTTAGGAGGTCGAGTCTTGAACATGCGCCTCTGATGTCAACCATTCGCTGTTCAGACCCAACATCCCTCCCCCGCACCTTCCCCTCCCGACCCCATTTATCAGAAACTCAATTCAGTACAAAGGGTATCTTAAGAGGTAATGAACTTACAACCGATCCCCGTATTACATATAAATATGTAGCAGGGTGAGTTCCCATTAGAGGAGAATGAAATATTAACATGAAATATGACAATAATGATAAAGAAATAATTTGTCATGAAACACGTTCAGGCTGTACTCATTCTAGTACATACTCTATGTAGTAACGGGAATTAGTGGCTGAGGGTGGGATAATGATGAATATCTTAATACTTAGACTCAAAGGAACGTTGGAAAAAGATAACAAAGCAGAATGAGGCTCCAATATAAATTACATGCGTTGGAAAATATTGATACCTCTAAAGTAATATAACGGGTAAATCGATCCGACATGTTTAACGGTAACTGAACCCTATTGAGACACTAGAAATTAAAGTGAAGGGTCGAACAACGGGCCTCCGACATATTACAATTAATTAATTGAATCCTTTATTTGCTGTTTACATTTTAAACCTTCGCCAGGCTGATGTTAGAGTCGCGTTCCACCGGAATCGTGTCGACGGGCGAGGAACAATTACATTAATTCGCGAGAAAACCTGCATATCTTAGATTAAATTATAAAATACGTAATCTTGTCTCAGGAGTGTTAAGTGTGCCGATTCGCACTGGGCCAGTGTGGGAGACTGGTATCAACGTTGAGGACACCCGTATTCAGCAATGGAACGGTAAAACAAGAGTTGAAAAAAATAATAATGTTTTAAATAAGTATAAATCCTCTGTAATTAGGGCGAAAAGCCATTTGGTTTTTCAAGGGGGAGTAAAATTAATTAGGGTTTTAAGAGCTGTAAGCGACGCTACTAAGGTGTTTGTATAATAATATACATTACAGAATTCCGTGGTTCTTCAGAGAATACATAGCCAGTGGCAGACATGCGTCGCAGTGACGGGGCAGGGGCCCGCAGCGCGTGTGAAGACAAGAGGCGGCGGTTCCGGGTCCAGTCCGACCCCAGTCCTCATTAGTAGCTAACGACCGTCCGCACTGGCTGGCCCTCCTGCTCAATTTTGATTTACACCAATTACGGTACAATAATCCATCCAGCAGTAAGAAGGAAAAAGATTTGCTGCCAAAAAGATAAAGACAGTAATGCTCTTCAATCTCTCCATACCTCAAACTCCATCAATGAATCATTATTTACTTTGTCAGTAACGCTTATACTACCGTTTTTAACGTTATTAAATATAGGAATCCAAAAAAACATTAAAACAAAACTAAATTAAAATTTACAGTAATATGGTTATATAATAGCAAAACTAAATCATAGTAATGACAATATCGCGGACGATTTATAATAAAAGATTAAAGGATTTAAATGTGTCGCGAAGACAGTCAGCGGTCGGTCGGTCGGTCGGTCGGCTGGCTGTAATCTGTAGTTTACAGGTGTTGAGTAAATGTTGATGAAACCTTTGTCCGCGCGGAGTATGGATATAATTCGCGCACAACAAGCGAACCGGAATATGTAAATAGCGCCGGACATCTGTCCGCGGCTTAAAATTCAATTATAACGGATATTACACTCCCCGAAAACGCTGAAAACTGCAAATAAAACCCGTTAAATTATATTCATATGGGAATTTTTCGGTCTTGGTAATTTTTTTCCCTTCCATGTTAATACATATGAGTGAGTAATCAAAATATATGCTTTTAAATCAAAACATTTAAAACGGTCCCGGAGGAGCACACTCCACAGCAGAATCCAAGGGTGGCGGACAGTGGAACAGTCTCGTATCAGGGCTCCGAGGAACGGGAGACAGAAGCGATGGAGTAGCTTCCGCGTACCGAAGGGGGAGAAAGAAACTACACATCGAACCCCTGCGTTAAGCTTCTACTTATTGAGAGGCGAAGCTGGCGCAGTGGTGAGTTTTGTCGGGCTGCAGCACATAAACGTGTGAAAGATAGTTGAGGCTCATGCAGCAGCCTCGGGGCGGCGCCCCTAGCGCGGTCCGGGCGGCCGCTAATTGGGCCCTACTCGATATCCGCCGACCTTCAGGATTAATTAACCTAACTTATTTGTTATTACTGTATTCATACATACATACATTTATTATATTACACCGCGATTATACCAGTACAATACATACATATAAGACCGAATGATCATTCGTTCTGTTACCTACTGTATGATCAATATTTATTTACATTAGCGAACAGTAGCTTCAGTGGACGACACGCGACTGAGAACGTGATGTCGGAATATACGAGTAAAGCCTGGTTCTGAAGTGTATTTTGCACAAAAACACAAAATTTGATTGATTTCTTTTTTGTATGCGTCTTGGTTGCTAATGTACTCCTACATTACATACAAAATATAGTCAATATGTAAACAATTTGATATGTTCCATTGAGCGGGTCGCGTTCGAGAACGCTTGGTATGTAAGCCGCTCGAATCGGCATGATTGTTTTAATGTTTTAATTAAAGAGGGTAAGAAATATTGAAGTTGGCGGCGGGCGGACGGTACGGGCGCTTTTTTGTTGAACCATTGGCTCTTTGACGAGAAATTTTGTGGACATTTCATTCTATTCGGTTGTATTCTAGTCTTCATTACGCGCTAGTCTCAAATATAATTACTTGCTCATACATAATCAGCTGATTTCTTAATTCCCGCCATAATTCTGACTGTGTGCTGTTTGACGCGCCAGTGGTCGGCGCGGGCGTCCCTCGCAGCTGCGGGAACGTACGAGCAAGCGGCTCCATTACGAATTGGGGGAGGGATGACGGAGTAACATTAATTTATTAGTTTAAATATACATATAATTGTAACCAATACTCGTCCTCATTGAAAGCAAGAATCAGCGAGCGACGTGCTGCGTGCCGTCCGTGCCGCTGTGAGCGCGATAAAATACATTCATTCAGAATTGAATTCGATACTTCTATTTGCAATCGATGCCGATCCGAGCGTGAGCTGATTTTAAATTAAAAAAAATACACTGAAAACTGTCGGTTGTAACTTTGAACGATTCTGAAAGCTCATATAAAATCCATTTGCAGATGCAAATTTGCTTTCGGTTACAAAAAGTTCGGACGACGTAGCGCGCGCTATCGACACTATTGTGTTATCGCTAAATAAATATCGGAACGATTTTAGAATTTATATTGATTCGCAATCGGAAGACGAATAAAAGTTTTGAAACAGAAATATCAATAATTGCATTTTTGTAATGAAGAAACATCTTAATTTAGTTGTTTTGCCGTTTGCGGAATCTAAACGCGACGTTTATTCATCGGCGACCTAACACGGCGCGGGCGGCGCGCGACACAACGCGGAATGTTTCCGACTGCAATCGAATTTGCACGAACAAATTGATTTTGTTGGAGCATTCACGTCCGTTCGGGATTATGAACGGCGTTTTGTATATTTTATGTAAATTTCTATATTCGATTAGAGGCCCGATGAATAAATACGTATTTTTTAAGACCGACCAATCGTTGATTATAGTGTTTGCATGTTATTACTTAAAGAGCAAGGCTCACCGATGATTCTTTCAACCGTGATTTTTTTTTAACTCATCATATAAGTATTATTCGAAAGCGCTTCCGTTAATCGAATTTGCCAAGAGGTGAGCCCTAAGAGTGGTTTAATTGCATTAAGCTCTAAACACTCGCGTCGGCCCCTCACCCCGCACGAGGGGTGCGGGGGGGTGTCTCAAACAATTTAGGAAGCTTTTAAGGTCCCCACATGAGTTAAATTGAAATTATCGTGCGGACGGGGCTCCAGCCAACACATATTTAGTAACGCGTTAACTCCCGGGATTAGGCGGGAATCAAGACGGTAGTGTGCGAGGGGATTAGGGACGGTTCCGCTCAGTACTTCAACGATATTACGCCCTGTTTTGAGGGAAGATTTTTGCTCAAATGATCAGAGCAAATCATACCATTAGATAGCTGTCGGTCGGTCGAGTAATTAATAGACATATATTCAGTACAATTTCAGCAAAAGATTTGTAATGTATATCTGGGCCATAACTCAAAGTGCCGTCAGACTCGCCACTCGTGATTGTAATAAAAAAATATTCGCGTCTTCCGAGAAGTTTGCAAATAAACAAGATGACAGTGCAATTGTGAATTCTGGATTTGCGTTTGGAGATTTATATAGCAGTCGGCGGTGTTCGCCGCTGGCAACGTGTCAAGCGCAGCTCCGGGAGGGGGCTGCTGAAATGTGAGCTTTTGAGAATTCAGAGAATTGCTCTAAATACCGATAAAGAATAAAATTAAACTTGCGAAATTTTGATAATGCTTGATAATTTTCCTTCGAGGCTGTAAGGCAGCTCTCATGATGCACCTCAGCGGATACTGCGTGCCCTCTGACACCGAAGGGCTCCAAGGCCGGCAGGGGGACGCTACTTAAAGTCCATGAAACTACATTTTGAGTCTTTAACAAATCTGAAACTAAATAGTTATAATTTTCGCTCGCATTAGAAATAACGCCTGGCATAGAAATACGAGTATGCGACTGACCCGAATTAATAAACAATCCGCGCTGGAGCGAGTGTAGGAGGTACTCCGGGCGGTATTTTGTCTTTCATTATTTGCTAATAATCAAATATATGGGGATATCATTTTAACATTCACGACAAACAAAAGAAACTTATTCAAAACAAAAGCTCCATCGTCTCGAAGAATACTTAAATGTTCTCTGAAGAATTAAACAATCTTTTTTACTTGTTAAGCGTCTTAGTCGCCGAGTTCCGAGCTGCATCGACGCCACTTACCTGTCGACAAATATAAATACATTCAGTTTTCGTCACATATTTATATTCACATGAGATAAAGTAACAAAGATGATAGGTATGTACATATTACGCTCCGTTAACAATTCTGTGTTCGATTCAAGCCGAGTGCAGCTGTTCGTGGCGCCGTTTATGTAACAGTCGGTGGCACATTTTGTAGGTACTCTCGGCATTTGAAATTTGCTTTTTCTTTTAAACAACCGAATAATCGGGAAATCACAAGAAGAGCAGCTACTGGTGGGGCGGCGGGCATCTGTGTGAACCTCTCACTGTACACTCGTTTTTTCAATATCATAATCAATGGTATTACATTATTTAGCCACTAAACAAGTAACAGACGATCTAGAATGAAGTGGTCGCGGCAGATCGCAGGAATACGTGCAAGTACTTCATCTGCGAGGAACGTGAACACTAATTATATTATTATCAATGAAGCCCCCGCCCCCGCCCCGCCCGCCCCGCCCCGGCC
>DWGJ01001937.1:0-17599 GCA_018246895.1 Aspitha aspitha aspitha | reverse complement strand
AATTTCATACTCCTCCGTGCGCGCAATTTTCGTAAAAAGGGGTCCAAAGTTTTCGCTACACGTATTAATATATAGATTATAAGTATGTTTCTATAATTGTATTTTTACAGAAAATAACAAAAATATCTGTTAGCATTTGTTTCTTACAAACAATGTACAGTAACAATTTAAAAAATTACATATAAGTAATCAATAACTGTAAACAACAGATTTAATCACATACATATAACATTAAAAACTTCAAATCATTTGTAGGAGATTACTAACATAAAAAATTGTCTATAAATATCATCATAGGAATCTATATTATAGAATTGATTTTTTGCTCAAGTTATGTTACACATGTGTTACAAAACCGCAAGCATTATGTTACAATGTCTCAAGTTTTGGTGTTGGTATATGAATAAAACACCCTAAAACGGGCACAATGCTTGCAATTGCTACTTAAGTACAAAAACAGATTCTGAAGCGACACCATATTATAATTCTCTATAGAACACTATAACACCTAATGGTGAAATGGTAAATACATATACAAATTGTCTGTAACATTAATATGATTGGAAGAACCTTGTGGTAAACTTTTTCATTTTTGATATAGGATAAAAATTTGGATTTATGTAATCCAGAAAGAAACAATCCAGACTTCAGGAGTAGTAGACATGCAACCAACACCAAGTAATGGTAATTTATTCTTCTTTAGTAATGGATGCCTTATAGGAATGAAGAAGTGGGTGAGATGAGTAGATACTTACAGTAGAACATTGGAAACACGAAACTATTGTCCCACTCTTCTTCCGAGGCTTCTGAGGTGTTTCTTCGGGTAAAATATTTTTTGGCAACTTCACCTTTCTACCACTTCTGGTAACTTTGGCCTAAAATTTTTTTTGTGTAAATATTCGCTTTATAACTGAAAGCTGGTGTTCGGCCAGTGTAACATAGTTATAACCACTTTTTTAATGCTTTGACATTGTCTTTCACTTGTATCAGAAGCTCCGAGATATTGCAAGTGCTATGAAGAGTATGTTTTATTGAGTGACAATTCAAGACAATTAATGATAATCATAATAATGTATACTTAGATTACCTTCATAGCTCTGAGGATTACTGATTTGTATTAAAAAAATTGTCATTTCAATCAAACTTCGAAAACTTCGCATTTCACATAGGTGTACTATTTACTTAAAGCAAACTGTTGGCAATTACTATAATATTATTACAATGTACTCACTGTCCTGAGCTATAAATATTTAGTTTGAACTTACCTCAGCAACTGGACATATTTCTTCTTCCTCTTGTACAAATTTTGGTTCTTTCTTTTCCACCTTCTTGATGGACTCCTTCTTAATCTCATTTTTTTTTTGTTTAAAAATTACTTTGTTCTTATTACCCACAACTGTCAAGTCTTTTGGTGATACAACTCTGTAATAAAAGATTATGTTTAAAAACTAGAGATACCCACAAGTTTCAGAAAAAAATTCATTAATTTGGGTCACATTTCTTTATATATTATTCAGTGTGACCACTTAAATATCAGCTTTAGTAAACAGGGTTACCACTTATACTTTACCACTTCACAGGTACATTTACCGAACCAGCCATAGTAATTATATCTGAATGGTTCTATTACAAATGTTTGTCAACTTTGAAATTACAAAAAAAAAAACATAAAAAGCTTACTTGTAAATAAAACGAGTATTTGTTACAGGGTCATAGGTAGGTTCCTGTGTTTTCTGCGGATTGCTGAATATCTTCAAAGCATGATTAACTATCTTCATTTGGTCATCATTGAGTTCATTGAGACTAAAAATTTATTTTTAAAGATTATGACAAAACATTTATTCAGTTGATACACTTATATCTGGTCAATCAGATGACACCAGGTGATGTACTCAGCTGCTGTTATAAAATTGTAATTTTCATGCGAAATAGTAACACAAATACTTGTTTGAAATCTGAGCTAAGATCTATTTCCAAGTGTTAGATAATAGTCTGTACTTCACATTAGATTATAATGAATATTGTGAATTTTTTTTTTACAAAAGTTTACATTTATGAATTGGTAGTGGGGCTACCTGATGGGAGTGCCCCCTCCTACTCCACCTGTGGACACTTTTAAAATCCAAAAGCCTTGTGCCGGCACAAATACAATTGAGGTGGAATCCCATTCATCAGCAAGTGGTGTGAAGAGCAAAAGGTGACAAGAGAGGCAGTTCCAATAGTATCTCGGAGCACTAACCATTGTACAGCTAAAGAACTGTGCAGAGTACCTCTGTCCCACATTCTTGGATCCTCAAATGCTATGTGTAAATCTATATAAGTGTTAAGTTTAGATACTATCTTCTCCAAGTTTTGCATATACCACCTCTTTTTCATTTCAAAATGCTCCTGTATAATAATTTTAAATTTCAAAAACACAAAAGATAAACATACAAAAAACTTAACATACCTGTGGTATGTCTCTCCCAACTTCAATAACTGTACAGATGTATGCTTTGAAGAATTTACTGGACTAAAAACAATATTAACACAATTAGAATATGTTATAAGTTTAAACAGTTCTTCATGTTTTAGAATCCTCTTCAGTTCTAGATAACAACATGCCCTTCAGCAGAGCTTACATGGAACTGATTTAAGTTAGAGCTACTTGTTCCATAACAATTTTAAAAAGAACTGTAGTTAATTTGGAGATTGGAGATAAACACCCGGTGACTAACTTTTAAGATTAATTTAACATAAAAGTTATATTAAAGAGGTAAAAGTATAATTTTAAATAGAAAATTGTAACTTCAATTTATATACAATAAAGTACATTTGTGAAAATATTCAAGAAGCAGACTAAAATGCCTAACAACTTACGTTTCTTTTGGCTTTATCTTTGGCAGTAACTTTGGATTATTATAAGTCTTCGGAATATCTTTTATTTTTACTATTTTTCTATTTATATCTAATTGAGATGAGGTATGAGCTATACTGCTACTGTTTGTGATAACAACAGGCTTCAGGACAACACTGTTTGTTGTTATTGTTGCATGTTGTTGTGGTGTCTCATTCTTAGGTATAAGAAAACTAGCTAGTTTCAAATTGTTTCCAATTACGCTTCCGTCTTGCTTTTTCACCACCCGCGGTCTCGTATTCTCTATAGGTCCGAATAGGTTATTTTCTAATTTGCCGCTATTTTCGTAAAACTTCTTTAAGTTGTCACTAACAGGCTTGTGAGTTATTAGATCGTTTGGAGTAATAATGTATGATCTTGGCTAAAAAAAACATTTAATGCCGTTACCTCGGGTTACCGGTAAGTAATATGTTTAGAGAAAGTAAATAAAAATACCTCACTAACGCCAGGATTTTCAATCAAATAAACAGGTGTGTATTGACATGAAGTCGTTATGAGACTATCTGAAGACGTATTCATAATGTAGAATCCAATTATTCTAACACAAGAAATAAACGATTTACATAGCAAAATAGTGATAAAAGAAAAGACTTGTAGAGAAAAGATTTGTTGCGCTTTTTTACGAAGTAAACTAAAAAATTTATACATTCGACGACATGTATAGAATCGTCCAGAAATTAGAAAAAAATATTATAATAAAATGTATCATTTAGTAAAGCATATTCGTTATGATAATGTAATAAACCTCGGTAAACTAAGGATTAAATATTTCTTATTGAATAATATTTATCTTAATAAATGTGTCCAACAAAATCGAAACGGCAGAATAAACGTAATGTTCACTAGATAAAAAAATTACTTGTCCTATGGTACAGTACATAAACCATAGACAATATAACCTATATTCTTTCTCTACGGCTAAGCTTCGAAAAGCTGAGGTGATTATCGTGTTATGTTAAAAATTTTGTTGTTTGACATTTTTTTTGCAGTATTTTTGCTTAGATTTACATTTTCTTTAGGTTAAGGTAATATAAGTACAGTATACACTAATTATAATGTGGATAAATTCAAGAGATATAATAATGCAATACCGGGAGATCAAAAATATTGGCCACGTGCAACGAAGGTAACGAAAATTTGGGTTTTTTGCAGGCAGCAAAATGACAAACTCCAAAGGCTACCGTCGCGGCACTAGGGACTTGTTTGCTCGCAAGTTTCGTACTCATGGAACCATTCCCCTTTCCACGTATATGAAAGTATACAAAGTTGGAGACATCGTTGATATTAGAGTATGTACCATAATTATCTACTACTTAATAATTTAATAATTGGTGACTTCTTTCTGGTGTTGGCTGGTGATAATAATCGTGCTACCTGTTTGTACCACACTGGTCATCAGGTGAGTGAGTTTACAGTCAAGTCCAAGCAACAAATAAGCACGTACTTCTCCTAATCTCATATGACATTCAAAAGTGTCAAAGACAAATACAAAGGCTAAAAGGAAGTAAACAGTTCATTATTCACATGTGTGTTTAGTCAGAATCATGTAAACTGTATGCAAGGCAGATGCCAGACTCAAATGGTGATCAATATGCTAAGAGTTGATGTATATGCATGAACTGTTGAAGTAATGGTAAACTACTACAACACAAATCAGTTACTGGGGCAACATGCTGTTTTGTTGTAAATCTTAATAGGAAGAGCTTTGTAAAAATAATGTGTTGACTCACAAAATAATTAGCAATGTGTATTCCTTTGATATATAAAATATTAGCTGCATCTGTAATTTCTCCCACATGGAATACTTGTTTTTAGTTGGTATGAAATTAACAATTATCAGTTGAGTAGTGTAACTACACTCTCAGCTGTCATTGTGAAATTAAATAATATCTAGTGTGAATAAGTGTTAAGTTGCAGGCAGGAAAGCTTTTTTATTCTTGCTATAAGCTATGTGTTGACTTCAAACTATTAATCATTATTTTATAGGGTAATGGTGCAGTACAGAAGGGCATGCCACACAAGGTCTACCATGGTAAGACAGGCAGAGTATACAATGTCACAGCTCATGCTCTTGGTGTCATTGTAAACAAGAGGGTTCGAGGCAGGATCATCCCTAAGAGAATCAACATCCGCATTGAGCATGTTAAGCACTCTAAGTGCAGGCAAGATTTCCTTAAGCGTGTGAAGGAGAATGAAAGGCTGTTGAAGGAGGCTAAGGCTGCCGGCAAGATCGTCAAACTAAAGAGACAGCCTGCACAACCCAAGACAGCTCACATTGTTAGTGGTGTGGAGAAACCTGTACTACTTGCTCCTATCCCTTATGAGTTTGTAGCTTAAAGTGGAATAAAATATTTTTAAGAATATATTTTGTTTATTTATATCAATGTATTAAACCAGTAAGTTGATAACATTTGTAAGCCCATATTTATTAATATATTGATACAAATTTCATTTCTGTTGCTAAAATTGATAAAATATTTACTTCTATTTATTTCCCTCATGCTATTGAAATGTGTGTTTGAATTATTTAAATTTATCTGATTCCGTTGCCTAAATCAGTTTATTCACTAAATCCAAATTCCAAGATCCAAGTGATACTGTCCAAAATGAAGTACACAGAATTTTATGTTCCTATGACACCAATGTTGTGATGTATTTCAGGTATAGTTTGTTACATTAATTCGAGGAAGCAATTTAAGAGCCCTAATCGGCGGAATAATTTCGTTGGCAAATTTCGTGTGCCTCGTCTCGTGCGATGTTCACATCCAACAGAACTGTCGCGCCATTTGTTGTAATGAAAATATAGATATACATATTAATTACATGTACTAGATGGGAGGAGCCATAGGCAGGTCTGTGAGTGCAATTGTCCAACAAATAAGAGATGGAAGATGACAGACCTATACTAATCTTCGTCCAATCAGAGCAAAGAAGAAAAAGATAAGTAGCCTCATTTGCTTTATCTTTTTGTTCGATGGACACATTTTAGGCTGGCTCCCCCAATGTAGTATATATCTTTGAAAAATATAACCCTCTCTTACCGTTTCACCGGAAAATCTACTTAGTTATGTGCTACAACTATAGAATATATAGGTACTATTCAATTATATTTTATTTTGAATAAATTAAACAATAATTGAAGAAAATCACAACTTTAATTTTGAAATGAATTTTTATTTACAAATGAATGAAATCTATAAGGGTGGATAAATAATAATAATAATAATTAATCAGTGATAAGAATTAAACAATTTCTCAAATAATATATGCCATTTCAACTTTAACAAATATGGCATATAGTTTCAACATGATTTAATCAGTTTCTTTCTAATTATTGAATGGTGTTATGCCAAACATTGCATACAAAATGAAAATTAAAGTGAACAAACAGAATAGAAAAAAAACTATGTTTTTATAATGAATAATTGGTGACAGCTTAACACCATTCAAAAATATAAATTACTAAAAATAGTAAAACTTAACAACTAGCGTCTCTAGATTGATAAAATAGTATATATCCTGTTTCAGAAGATTTTTGTATATCAGAAGTTAGGCCATAGAAGTCTTCAATAGCTGAGGCGTCAATTTTCTGCAACAAATATTATTTATATCTTCGCGAATTATTACTTTTTTCACATATTGTAATAAACTGGATAAATAAAAGTATACTGGATTGATGCTGGAACCAATGGAAACAATGAGGTTATTTAATTTGAGACTTTAAATTTGAAGTTCTTGTTTGAACGTCACTTAATTTTATGATATTGCTGCGAAGCATCACATTTACTAACAGCGAGGCTGCCTACACGCGAGTCAAAGCCTCCGTCCATAAAGCATGCAAGGCAACATGCACACTGAAAGTTAAGAAAACGATGAATATTTGTGTCACGGATAGGACATTCGTTATTCTATTCACTTCATGTACTCACATCAACCATGTCGTCGTCGAAGAGCAACCAGAAGCCATGGCTCTTGACGATACTGATGTAGTGGCCGCGGTTAGGCCCCGAACCGCAATGTACAACAACCGCCACTAAGTCGTACAGCCTGTCAGGGTTCACCGCGTCGTCGGACTGTTCATATGGAAGACAAATGTAATGAGTTATCATATAATTCTGTCATTTCCTCAAAATTACAGATCCACATGCATTTTGAAATGTGTCACAGAACTAATACAATATGGATTTCTTCAAAGCTAATATGTATTATTGCTATTGAAGAAGTCGTTAACTTTATTAGATTATAGATTGCATACTGTTTGTAAAGTTAAGCTACGCCAGGCGCAGTCAGTATAAATAATGGTTGCAGCCAATACAGCTTAATTTGCGATGATGCCAATGTCATCCAATGTGTATGAAGAATTCTCGTCTGTAGCTTGTTTATAGTAGCCTAGTGTAGTGAAGTCTGGCTTACCGTATTGAACAATCTCAACTCGAGCGGGAACACCACTCTGTGGGACACCTTGATATGGCGGTTGTATTGCTCCATATACTTGAAACGCTTGAGATGCAGGGCTAGAATGAGCGGCAGTTTCTTGACGCGCATGCGCTTCTGCGCCTCCTGGTAGCTGGTGCAGTTGTCACACTTAAACTTATTGTCACTGCACAGAGTTTCCGTATCGCTAAAGCACTTTAGGCAGTGGGTGATACTAGTGTTCTGGCCCACATCAACCTGAGTGAAAAAAATTTAATGATCTTATTAAAACAACATTTTTAAAAAAAGGAAAATTTATTAAATACAGTCAAAGTTCCTTATTCGCGGGAGATACGTTCCGTAAATATGCCGCGAATACAGAAACCGTGACTATGGAATGGTAATTTGTATGGGGGTTATAGGGGATACATTCCCAGAATCAGTTTAATTGAAGTTTTTGACCATACATATTGAGTAATTAGATATTATCTTCAGGTTTAGGCAATGGTTTAGTTATTTTTTCTTGCTTGGCAGTTTTTAAAAGCTCATTTTAATTCAGACTGATATATTCAACAGTGGCATTTTGCCTCTTAAAAATAAGACTTCGTTCCATAAATGGATCAATTTTCATAAAGAAATCACAAAGCTCATTCGCCATTCTAAACCTTCACTAAGAATTTTCAAATTAAATGATCGTTTGATTAAGTTAATCGTCATAAATTTAAGTTGCAGCATTGACTTAATATTTCAAATTAATCTCTTATTTGGACAATGATGAAATTAACCTCTTATATTTTGTTTATTCATATTAAAAATCGGCTACTAACCTGCAAATCAAAGAAATGCTCGTCTTTGCTGCTTACAGTCTCACAGTTGAGACACCTCGTTTCACTTGTGAGAGTGCCCTGGAAGATCTCATGCACCCAGGTAGGCTCTGTATTGTTTTGCGGCGGGGTACCATTGCACGTAATACTTTCGCCAGTACTTGTGTTCTTTTGTAATTTCAGAGTGCTCTGATTGCGTTCCGCTGCAATGAATGCATTGAGTAATGTCATACAATTTCATCATTATTAACTTTTTCTCACTCCTCTGTTAACATATAGAGCTTCTTGTGGAATGAATTGGTTAAGGCCATAACCTACTATATTAGTAAAGTGCAGATTGGCAGAATTAAAGCAGTTTAGAGACTGTGGCCTATAACCTCCAGACTACTGAAGGAGACCCGTGTTTACAAATAAAAGGATAAATAAAAAATTTGCGAATTATCCCACAATTCACTGGTTGGCCAACTGCTTTAGGTTTTCCCAGAAGTTACTGAATTACTTTTCGATTGTGCAAGAGACTTTTAATGTTTTTTAGTGGTGCTTCAAATGCATATTCACAATATATGGTGATCTTATGGGGAACACAAGCCAATTTATCATGTTATAAGTAATTTAAAACATCATTCATAAATATCAACAGTAATTATAAGCTTACCTAGAATAATTTCATTGATGTGATTGATTAGGAAATTTAAAAACTCATGAGCATCTTGTTGCATGTAATTATCAAACTCTTCTGTAATATAAAAAATTCTATCATTGCAGTAACTTACTTTAAAAAAATGTGATATAAATGAAATCTGTGAGAAATTACAGGGAGAAATCCACTTCAATTTTGCATGTTTGATGATTAAATCATACTGCATGGCAATTGATAAGGTAAACACATACAAAATATCTGTTGCTATTGGAAGTTTGCAATCATTACTATTTTTATTTTAATATTCAATACAAAATTACTTATCAAAATATACATAGGGTATCTAAAAATGTACACATATGCTTTTGAATTGTTGTGTAACATAGGCTTTATCTTATCTAATCATTCTGTAATCTATTAGTGATCTTCAAGTCAAGTGGAATCATGGTTCAAATATATTATACACAGGAAAAAAATTGATATAAAAAATTATTAGTATCTTTTTAGCTTAAAACTTAAAATTCCATGTTCCTTACCATACCAGAAATGTTGCAATTTGATCTTCGATATATTTCATGACTGAGTATTAATTTACGGCCCACTAAGTGGGTGGATGGGAATGGTTGGTACGAATAGTAATGTAATGGTACAACAAATGTATAGTGTTAATGAGGAACTCTATGTGGAGTATTTGCTATATATGACATTTATGATACGGGCTGTATGAATAAAAAAACTTAATGTATCATTATTGAAGAGATTTGTACAGTGAATACATTTCAAAGATCTAGATATGTTTACATAGTATATAAAAAAACAACAAGATATTATTTTATTAGATAATATACTAATTAAGAGAGAAAAAAATATTATGTGAAAGTGAGTGCAATGATACAATCTGTGTTCTCACCTTTTTCTTTTCTTAACCTAGCAATAAACTTCTTGGGTGCTATTGACCCTACTTTTTTCTTTTGTGTAGCTATGCTATAAAATAAATCTGCGAGGCATGTTAGTAGGGTTTCCTTGGTCCTCTTGTTTTTTGCCTTATATTCTAATACTTTCTCTCTAAATGGTCTACAGAAATACAACGCTTGAAGCACTGAGTTACTATAGCAGGTGTTGCCAAACTGAAATAGTGAAACATGAAATTTATGAACAGTCCTAGAATAACATATTATTAGTACTTTTATTTAATTTTTGATATAAAACATTGTCTACACGATATATTGTGTACTTAAAAGATTTTATTACTTTTCTTAGCTCCATAAATGTTGATCATATCCACAAATAAAAAAAAATTAAATATAAATAATAATGTTTGCCTGAACCTTAACAAATATAAAGAAAATATATAAGCCTTATTTAAAGTAATACTTGAAGTGTATATAATACTATAAACTATATTAACTACAAATGTATTAGAGATTGTACTATGAATACCAGCTTTATCCCTAAACATGTTATGATACATGACTGTTATGATAAATGTTTCACAAGAAAAAGCATGCATGAACCTTACATTAACTAAACCAAAATAATGTTCGTTTGGCGGGAACTGCTCTGATCCAATATCTCTTTCTAGTTGCGATATATTTGCGCCCTGTAACAAGTTACATTCTTCATAATAAAATTTCTGATTTCCGATTCTGGTAACGTTACGTTATAATGAAAATCACTTCAGAAATATGGAACATGTAAACAAACAATAAATTAAACTGTCATGATCAATTAACATATTAGTGTAGATCATGATATACCGATATTTATTGTATTGTAATTGAGTTTTCTCTTACCATTCTCTGTTGGAAGTTAAGACCAAGATCCTGACATATTGACATTTGCAATCTGGTTTTCGCACCTTCTACACGGAACACGTGATACAGCAACTGAGCGAAATTATTTTACTTCAAACCTTTTGTAATATCTGAGCGCATAATTGTAATTTTGTTTTAAAATTATGCTAAAGAAGCACAACAATCCGTCATGTCCGTGACAATCAATCAAATCAATGACATGACATTCGTTCGTATGTTTCACATCGTACAGGAAGCAAAGGTGTCAAATGCTTTATTTTTAAATAATCCAATCTAGACACTAATATATTTTTCAAATAATGTAATTTTTAACTATAAATTATAATGCATATTATATCGAAACTACATTAATGATATATTTCATCAAGAAGTTTAGTCTCCGAAAGTAGAAGCATGAAGCACATTAGATCTTTAAGAATAGAGATATTTGGTACTTGGTGCTTTGTGCCTACCCCAATATGAAACTGGCTTGATCCCATAATAATAATAATAAAGTTCATGCCTGCTCTAAATTAAGATCTGCAGGTGTTAGTGTAAGAAATTAAAGTATTCTAAAACAAAACATGTATGAAAGTTATAATGTTGTTAGAATAATTGTAGTTTAAAGTTATAATGTACAGTATGATAGAACATATATTGTATTTTTTTTCTTTTTTACTCATAAAAATGTATGAAATGCATGTATTTATGATTTTAAAAAACCTTAACGTACCATATTGTGTGATAGATAATAAATGTAAAATTTGTTTGTTGCTGTCTGTGTTCGGCGTTCGCGGTCCATATCCGCCGTAGTCTCCGTTAGAAAACTCTGTTTCCATAGATAAGTGGTAATATTAACATGTTTCCTTAGATCCCAGTATGAAATAGGGAACAGATGATTATAAATCTGTGATCAGGAAGTTTACGTGTGCAGAGTTGACGTGGCGGTTTCAGTTTAGATATAGCGATAGCACTGTGATCGGCTGAATTAAACTCGGTAAGTATTGCTTAATTATTTGTTTACTAGATTTTCTTTCTACGTTATTAGTGTGTTGGAATAAAAGTATCTGGCGTATAAAATACAAAAGGGAATTCGCGATAGGTATCGTTTATCAAAGGTGTAGTATTACCTGTTTGCCCGTTTCACTGTTTATTGTATAGGTAACGTATTGTTCTCGCTGTAATGTAATGTGTGTAATTTCTAGCCGCCGATGGCTATCAGTTCCGAGTTTGAATAATTTTTTAACTCTAAATATTGTTGATGAAGAATAAGTAGAATAAGAAACAGTATTGATTTGATAATATTATATGATAATATTATATATATAAAGATAATATTATTGCCGTTACAGCAAAAATGTTGACAACTTTCTTTATGGCTTTGGTTGTCTCGGCGGCATTCGCTGGAGTGCCAAACCCTGAAGAAACCAAAAGGATGATGGATCAACTGTCGGATGCTGAACATTACCGGAATGAACACCATAACAAACAATTTGACCACGACGCCTTCTTGGGTGAGGATCAAGCCAAGACCTTTGATCAGTTACCCCCGGAGGAGAGTAAACGGCGACTAGGGTAAGTGGAACTATTATATCAGTGGTCCCCACATCTCAATTAATCTGTAATAATTATGTTAATTCATTTATTTCGCCCCAGATTATACTCCAGTATGTTAGCGTTGTTACTTTGGTAGAAAAATACATGTTTTATGTAGTAAATAATATATAAGTTATAAGTCACGATTTCATTTCTTATGATTTACCATGGTCAATCTACGTGCCAGATAGGGTTGTTTGTGTGTTACTATAAAAATTTTGTACCAATTTAATGATTTGTTTTATGGAAATATAACTCCCTCTATAAGGGTGTTTAAATATATTTAAGTCAAATTACATTGTATGCCTCAAGAGAGTTATGAATGTAGATGAAGCACTGCAGGTTTGTAAGGGTAGAGATATCTGGCCCTAGGTGCTTTTTGTCTACTCCGTTAGGGACCTGGTGTGATGGTATGTATGTATACATTGTAGAGTAATGTGTGCCTTATAATTTCCTCAGTGTATGTGGGTTAGGTAAAGTGTTAGACATACCTGTAATGTGGGTTATGATTATAAGGATGTTAGTTTATCTCCCATCAACACTGCCACTTATTTTATGTAGATAAGCGTAAACTGTATATGAGTACACAACATTTAATTTGTTTTAATAACTAACATACTTTATAGTAAATACAATTCGCACAATGATAGATATTACAAAACTTTAAGTTTGTATAAGAAAAGTATTGGGTGTACTATAGTTATTTTATTATCTTATGTTAGCAATTTATTAAACATATCAGTAATCTGCATTAAAAAAGTATTTGAATATTTATAATTCATCTTTATCGTAAAGTTACGTTTAACAAGCCCAAATATTATGATCTTTGAGCTTGAGGCTGTCTAAATTAGTTGTATACCAAAAACGTGAGCCACAATATCAACCAAAGTAGGTATTAGTTTCGTAAACTGATAAATTATTTTTTGTAGTGTTACATTTTCCAGTTCATATCAAGTTTATTGACCTCGTTATCTTTGCTTATCGTCATCGTGTGATACTTTGTTTCCAGACTAATCGTGGACAAGATTGATAGCGATCATGACAGCTTCGTCACACAGGTGGAGCTGAAAGACTGGATCCGGTACACACAGAAACGGTACATTGATGAAGATGTGGACAGGCACTGGAAACAACACAATCCCAATAATGAGGATGTTATCACTTGGGAGGTATGATTCATCATACTGTATAATCTAAGACTAACGAATTTAAGTTTGTAGGCAATATTGATATTCTAGAAATGGAGAACAATCATGGCATTTAGGTAAATAACTATAAAACAACTGGCCATCAGTGTACTCATGGAAGTATGAAAGATAAAATGTAAAATTTTTCTAATTGCTGCTTCTAGAATCCTGAAATTTGGCAGATAGGTTCTTTAATAGCGTAAGTGAGCTTTAAGGAGTGACTGTTACAACTGATTATATGTCACAATCTTGTTATTGCAGAAGTACCGCAAGAGTGTATATGGATTCATGGAGGATATGTCTGATAAAGAACTGAAAACACCCAACAGTGAAGGATTCACATATGCCAGCCTGAGAAAGCGGGACCGCAGACGTTGGCATTATGCTGGTATGTTATTTCCAAATAATGTCAAACTTCTTTAGACTAAACCTAGGACCATCGGTGGTAAAATGATTTTGGCTAAAATTTTAGCAAGTTGGAAGATGCAGTCTCTACAGGACTTTTTTAAAATTTAATCAAACAACACATTGTTAATTCAGCCATTTCAAAGATGATCAACTTTGCCTCTCCATTGCTGCAGGAACATTCCCAATTATCTGCTATTCTTATGGTTGATTTGGAATTTAGAATTTATTCATTATAAACATTTTCACATGCAAATAATTTCTCCCTACATTCCTTCCTACTTTATTCATAATGTTAATAAAACTCAATTGAAATGAATAGTAGAAAATCTAATTGCTTTTTAATCGGTTGTCTAGATGCTGATAAAGACGATGCATTGAACAGAACCGAATTTGCGTCATTCCTTCACCCAGAAGACCATACAGGCATGCGCGATGTGGTTGTTCTTGAGACTCTGGAGGATATTGACACTGACAAGGTGAGTAACAGATATGTAGTTTCTGGTGTGTGTCCACTAGAGACCTGTATTGTGGCAGCAAGGATAGCATCAGCGTGCTACCGCTTGAAAATGTAATTTACCGATGTTTTCCCGGAACTGCAGAGTAAATAGATGGAGTGGAATACTCACTTATTAATTAGTACTTGGAAGGGACACTCATATCTTGCTACTACAAAAATCTTTCATTTTATAGGTCGTCTAAGTTGCATCCTATCTTTACAGAAAGCGTACTTCTCATTTTATATGGCCTTGTAGGTATGATGTTGCCCTTTTAGTAACTATTCAGAAAACTAGAGAAGAATACAATTTGTTTATCTGTATTTGTTCGGATGTTTAGCGAGACCCAATTGAGTTTAATTGTAAACTATTAACGAATGCAACAAGCTGTAACATATTTCGAAAGATCTGTACTATTAGAGAAAATTGGACAAATAAAATTAGAAAAATGGCTTGATGTTTTTATTGTAGTAATGAAAATGATATTTTATAGGACGGCAAAGTGTCCTTAGAGGAGTACATTGGGGACATGTTTAAACCGGAGGACGGCGACCCTGGCGACGAACCCGACTGGGTCACGCAGGAACGCGAGCAGTTCACAGGATACAGGTGATTCTAGGTTTTGTCGTTTTATGTAGACTAACGGCAATGCCACACAGTATTAACCGGCGGTTTGAAACAGAGGATTGAAACAGTTCAGAACAGGGACTTTAGAGCAACGCGCCCGGTGCCTATTCTGGCTTGTTAAACAAAACCAGATTGTGTTATGTTATAGCGAATCATCGTTTCATAAGAAAATACGTGAAGTCTATCACAAAAAAATGTCGAAGCTCGACATGTTGTAGGTTTGTCTGCCCTTTTGTGTATCTACAAGTGTGATCAAATGTAACATTGCAGAGATACAAACAAGGACGGTTTCATGGACGCCGATGAAGTGAAGGACTGGATCGCACCGCCGGAGTTCGACCATGCCGAAGCGGAGGCCCGGCACCTCATCTTCGAGGCCGATTCCGATGCCGACGAGAAACTAACAAAAGATGAAATCCTGGAGAAGTACGACCTATTTGTCGGCTCACAAGCTACTGATTTTGGAGAAGCTCTCGCCAGACACGACGAGTTCTAAATAAGTTAAAAGTTTGTTAAAAAACTAAACTGTTCAGCTTCAGACTATGGCAGTTACTATTTAGATATACTCATTTAATATTGATGATCACATTATACTGAGAAATGTATGCTACAGCCGAGTCCTCTGTGAATAAATAGATATATTCCGCTATGGTATTACATTAAATAATGTCAAAGTAATCATCACACAGTGTTGACCATCTCGTTGGACAGAAATTTTCGGTTTTGTATACAATAAATTCCTAAAGGATTTTTTATATGATCAAGTAGACTTTGAATGAAATACATCAGAATACTGATATCTTCGATATCATTATTATAACTTTGCTATTCTTTGGCACCTATTTATATAAAAGTGGTAGTACTATATGTATTTGATAAGGCAGATAAGACTCAACTAACCTATAAAGCTAAAGAACAAGTTATGAAAGTAAATACACATGCCAGTATATGAAAAATACAAATGTAGGAAAATAAGTTTTAACTATTCTGTGTCAATATGTCTAATTTCAATATTGTTCTAGATATGGTTATTGTATCGAATATAAATTCTTCTAAGTAAAACCTATTTTAAGAGCAACAATTTACACCTAAAGAAATCACAAACAATATCAGCTGCAATTGTGCATTTGGTTTTTAGGTTGATGAAACTCATAAATGATTCCTAGCATTTATTATAGTATTTTCAATATATTTTTCGAATATTTTGTGATTTTACATAGTGTAAGAAAAACTTATTAATATTTCCAAGAACAACTTTCGCTAATTTTTAATGTTGCCATATTACTTTTAATTAGAATCTCTGTAAGAGCATTAATAAAATAGCTTATAATATTAATCTTTATTAGATCTTACATCATTAGTCCTGATTAAATACCAAAGCTATATTTAGAGTATTTTATTAAAAATGAATAGATTTATATAATTTTTGAACTAATTATTCATTTACAAATTCAACTTTCTTGCGCTTTTTATAAAATGCATTTGTAATATTTTTAGTCTAGATTTTAACTAAATGTATTCGATATGTATTTCGATGGTGGTAGAGATTTCTGTATTTTATCTTTATTATTATTTTCTTAACAGTTTTGTTAGGGATGCATTTAAATACAATTAACAATGTATGTTTGGACTTATACAGAAATAACAATAAATGGACGTGTAAAACAATTACCTTTTATTTATCATAACACAAAAATTTTTGGCTCGTTACTCATTGTACAGTTGGATCAACATCAAACATCCTAGCCATAGTCCGGTTGACAGGGGCTGGGTTAGAGTTCAGTCTAACCGTGATACCGACGCCTGGCTACTGTACCACAGTCACCATTTTTCATGCAATATTACAGTTGACTGGACTTCAAATATTCAGATTTCACCCAAGTGGCCATGGCCAGATATAGAGATGTTTTGATGAATAAATTAAAGAAAGAAAAATACAATCTACCTTTCTATCTATCTGTCTATGTAGCCCTATCGTCCATTATATTAAGCCCTTTCTCTTTCATTTCATTGCACACAAGCGTCTAAGGTCACTTGCTAATTTCATCGATTGTAATAGTTTCATAATTACTTAATAGGTAATAGAATTATCAAACATTAATTGCTGCATTCAAATCTAGTTATGGATTACGAAGCCTGCAATTTTCAGTTCAGTTTTAGTAAGTTGTAAGAATGTTATCTACGCAGTATGCATTGTGTGGTCTACTAGCATCGCTCTTTAACACATTGAACCCCATGGTGGTCACCTGTTTCCACCAGTATCCTTTATGGGTTCATGCTGATTTACGATCCCGACAAATTTTATACATTATATTTTGTTAGCTCAGATGGTTGAAAATAGTCAAATATCACTGTAAATAAATACACCATGTAATTTTTTTTAATATTATGCAATTAAGGTAGGTTCACCTTAATGCTCCATGTGTGCGTGGTGCGTGGTAGGTACAAAGTTTTCTCTAGGTATTTAGGTATATACGGATTATAGACATAGATTCATAATTTTTCACGGTTTATATTCAAGTCCAATAATCTATATATAAATACGCGAAGGGAAACCTTTGGATCTCTTTTTACGAATATTGCGGGCACGGAGGAGTATGAAATTTGGCACACGTATAGTTTATGTGTAGGAGAAGTGGCGAATGCTAATATTTTTCAATAATAATGCTTATAAAGTACATTAAATCAATAAATAAAACATTACACACACTACCATGCATT
>DWGJ01001936.1:0-17606 GCA_018246895.1 Aspitha aspitha aspitha | reverse complement strand
GGAACATATTCTGTAAATATTTCGTTCTCTAATTATTTCTGGAAAAACAATTTGAGCTTTGCTTTCAGCCGCTATTGGTTCTTTAATTTAACGATCAGTAGTGGTTACACAAACATTATCTGTAATAATCAAACATTTTTTCAATTTATATAATGGAATGAGAGCATGCTTTCTTCATTGAGTTCATAAATGAATTGTAGCCTATGTTGTTATAGAGAGAAATTGCTTGTTGCCTATACAAGGAAAACAATATTTACCTATATTTTACCTAGTCAGGATTAACTATAGCTGACAAATGATTTGTTGTTGTTTGGCCCTATTTCTAATTTAGATAATATTTAAATGACATCATGCCTAGTCTGAATAGACGAGGACAATAGTTAGCAATTACAATGTTTAATATTTCTTTATTTTTGTACTGTGTGATCTTTCAGTTTCTTATATTTGATGCCACAGTAAAACAGTCTAGTTATACCATTTCCATTTTTGATTCCTTTAATGATGTCATCCAATGAATTGACCTAGCTTTAACAAACTTTCTAATTAATTAATTCATTGATATCATTCACAGTGACTAGTAACGTATTCATATTGGAAATAGTATGTATCGTAAATTAATTCAATAAGTTAAAAAATTGGGGAAATTTACATCAAAATTATGAATTATTTTATACCAGAATCACTTATACACAGTGAAGATTTTTTATTAAGTCATCACAAAGTTAAATAATCAATAGGAAATACATTGTGAGTTTTAGTGAAATGAGTTCTTGCTTTCATTTAAGGTATTGGACGAGGAGGAAAAGCTATGCCGTCTACGCATCTGAACTTACGTGAAGATGATGTGGTACGTCTGGCTCTTGAGTTCCTTCATAATCGAGACTTGCACATTACGCAACTGTCACTAGAAAGGGAGACGGGTGTTATAAATGGCAATTTTGCGGATGACGTCTTATTTCTGAGACAACTGATCCTCGACGGACAGTGGGATGATGTCCTTGAGTTCATTCAACCCTTAAGTGCACTCAAGAGCTTCCAGACGGACAAGTTCCATTATGCTATATTAAGACATAAGTACATAGAACTTTTATGCATACGATCCGAAATAAAAGCTTACAACAATGTTGAAAATATAGTGGATGAGGTCGTTAAAGTACTAAGCGACCTAGAGAAACTAGCTCCGTCGAAGGATGAATACTCTAACTTATGCTTACTTTTAACTCTTCCTAGTATAACAGATCACGCACAATTTAAGAAATGGAATCCTAGCAATGCTCGTGTACAGTGTTTTCGAGAAGTGTACCCTCTTGTGGAACAATTTTTGCCCTGTGATAAGAAATCTAGTGGACTCTCGCTAAAGTGCGCTAAAAATGATCGTCTAATGCAACTTCTAATAAAAGGAATTCTATACGAATCATGCGTGAATTACTGCCAAGCTAAAGCCACTGGGTCTAAAGAAGCACAGTCAAACGAAGTTAATTTCTCCCGACTTTTGGATGGTTCTGGATTTGATGAATCAGACCTGAGCTTGTTATCGTGGCTACAGTCTATTCCGGCTGATACATTTAGTGTGCCTTTCGAACAGCGAATGTTGAATGTAGACGTGGAGAAGTTAGAACGACCATCTCTGCACACTTCCTGGACTGAACATATGCTTGTCACGCCTATAAAGCCACGTACATTTCCGCATTTGGCTATGCCTTTTAGAAGACCGCGTTCGGCCGCCGACGCTATGACGCGTTCGCTGCGACCTCTTCCCGACGGTGCTCCACGACATCCAGCCGTGATGGCCCTTTCTGCGATCGATTACGGGCCCTCGTCTTCATGCTTTGCCGGTTTTCATCTTACGGGAATAAAAGGCAGTAAACTAATGAATACGTCAGTTGACAGGCTTTTTGATAATGCCAATGATGAAAGCCTCTACCACGATTTCAACGAACCTTTAAATCCAATCGAAGAGAAATTAAAACCTATTGGAGAAATAACATCATCAACGAAAACCAACGATAGCAGTGTCGGCGCATCGAATGCCACCACCCCAGAGCATAGGAATCAGGATTATTCTGCATCAACTTCGATCTCGACCACGGCAGTTTCAACAGAACGGTCCTCATTGGCTGAACGCACTCCGCAGTTACCAGAGCCGGCGGCTGCATCCAATGCAGACGGTGACTTCAGAAGAGACCTTTTGAAAGAATATCAAATTCAAAAGCAAAGGGAATGCGACGATTATCTCCGCAATCTTTGCTTGTCAGAGCTGAGGCCACAGAAAACGTAAGTGTTTTTATCAGACAGCACATTCAGTCAATCTTTTTAGGTGTAGATAAATGATTTTACATTATCTATCTGCTCTGTATACAAGATCATAACGTGACTTTACAAAAATTTAAAAGCAATCATATGAATTTAGTCAACCGTAATTACAAATTTTAAACCAATAAATTACATATTATACCTATATGTAATTATAGTATTGGAATAAGGTTTGTCTTTAGTGGTTTCATGGCTAATATTGATTTTTTACAATCTATTTCCAGGATGGAACAAGCAGCTGAGGTTCCTTCTGCTTTTCTGCCAGCCGTTAAATATCCGCAAGCGCTTTCGGAGAAGATTCAAGATCAGTCGCAATTTATGAGGTAGGTACACAAACACGTATATTTTAATATGTCTAAAACTACTTAAAAGTGGCTCTTAAATATTCATACTTACATATTTGTAAGAAAAATTTGGCTATTTTGTTTTTTATTGTTTCAAACCATTTATAGCGTGACGTGACTAAAGACGTTTGCGCTCAATATGATTCTTCGTTGTATCAACTTCTCCTTAGAATTAATTTGAAAAGTAAACGGCGCAGATAACTGCTACGTTTCTTTGAACAGATTAGCGCAATAACTCAACCGTGGTGGTTGTTTTCCCTTCTTTACGAAATACTGTTTTCATTCCATGTATAATGCCGCCTATAGAGTACACTTTGCCCACTTTGTATGTGTATGTATAATACAAATTGAAAAGAGTGTTACATACTTGCTTACTGTGTGCACTCTTCAAAACATCGAGCAATTTGTTCCGGTGCATGTACATGATTGCTGCTGTTAAAGAATTGTCTATAACTAGAGACGATTGCTTTGTAACTGTAAGAAACCGCTTTAAAGCAGCAAAAAGTGCACCATTTTTGTTATTTGTGAAATAAAGCTCACCAAAGATACAGGCGTTCAAGATGTTGTACGTAAATTGATTCAAAATTGTTATGCACATCGTAATGCTCTTTAAAATTATGCACCTACGGTTTTAGCGGGTAAACGCAGTATTATATATTGAAAGTTAACAAAAAATTGAAACAACACGAGAGATTTGAACTATTTCTAATCTAATAGTAAAGAATGCTTCATGGATTTGCTCGGCGTAGTTCCTGCGCTGACTTATAGAGCTAACGTCTATTTCGTATTACATTTTGCAATGCGATTTATTGTTCAAATGTTATCGTAAAAATAATCTTTTATTCCAGAAAGAGCGAGATAACAGAGTCGATCGAGATCGCTGACTCAACACTCGTAAGTGATATTTTGTATTTGTATTAAAAAAACATACATTACTCCCTCGTTCATCCGTCACTCGTGGTTGAACGCTGATCGTGACTTATCAGTAGTTCCCCGATCGTGGGCCGCAACGTTGCGGTCCACTCGCAACGAGATCTCCTTATTATCTTTACGACATCTGTTCACACAATGTCTTCAAACTAGCCGGTCTATCTTGATTCTTTCAATGCGGATCAGTTCACAATCGTAATTCATGTCTCGCTTTCTCTAGCTAGCGTTGAGATGATTGTTAACAATAATTGTCGAAAGCTCGTTAATAAATATAATATGTTTTGAATTGTTATTTATTTTTATAGGTAGTATAATTACATAATAAATTCAGTTATAAACTAACTTCTATTTTTTGCACGCAGTTTTGGAACTTCATAGATTTACCTAGTAGTGTAGAAATGGGATTTATTGTTTGAATAAGTTCAGTTAATAATGGGTGTTGATGTGAAAGTTCTTTTAGTTGCTTAATATTAAGTTGCTTAGTTAATATTGCAATTCAAATTTTACAGAGATCTCCCATTCCGTTGATGTTAATGTTACAAATTTTGTTTATACATGTAAGTACAAAATGTACATACCCAATAGATTAGATTCAGGTAAATAATTTAATATAGCTGTCTTATCCCATGAATAAAACGTCCACATTCCACATACAAAAGTTCTTGCAAAGACAAACAAATAATTTGCTAATTTGGCGCTGCAGTTGTTTGATTTGGTGTTGTTGTTGTGTATCACTTTTATTTTTTAATTTATCATTTTCAGAAGATTAATAAACGAATTTCACGTTTATTAAGATAGAAATCAAAAGAAATTTATGCATGTTCCTAAAACCGAGAATGAATATCATCCAGTACTTTAATGCAGCTTCTTGTATGTCCACTAGCATATATGTATCTTCCGGTCTGAAGATTGTGTTAGCAACGTCTTGTCTTGTGTCTTCAATCTTCAAGCTTCAGGTAGGATCGAGGCTACTGGGCCCGTTCGAGAAATATATTCTCTTTTTGTAATACTACGTTTTATTCACGTTTATTTGAAAAATAAAAACAACAGGAATTAAAATATATTGTACAATTATAATTAAACAGTGTAGCCTAGATGCAAGTTTTAAATCTTAAATGTCAATAATGGTATGTGATTAAAAAAAACTACGTAAATGATATTTTTGCGTACTTGCCGATAGATGGCGTTAGGTAGTTATTAAAGTCTGTATAGTTTCGTAAACTATGAGGTTCTCAACTCGCAAGAAAATATCTAGTGCATTAATATAAAATTATTATCCGTCTATTTTGAACATCCTTTTATTATATGGGGCGTTGTGCAAACGTAGCCACATTGATGTTGGGATCCGACACTGGTTGCCGTGAATTTCTCTGGTGATGGTAACCGGATGTAATTCCTAATTGAGTTTTTTTTATTCAATAAACGAAGTAAACAATAAAGAAACCACGAATCGCAGTGAATGCATCTTTTTATAAAAGAACTTGGTTGCATATTCATTATGTAGAAGCTTCTCGTTTCCAACACATATAAAAAAAGAAAAGAGTACGTTTGTACCTATGCTGCCGGTGACTTATTGTGACGTTTACAGCAAAGAATATTTCGTTCATGGTTTGAAATTATATTTAACTACTACATATCAAGATTAAGTTTGGCCAATTAATTGTATCGACGTTTGATAAACTTTTTTCCTTATTGTGACAAAACTGTATGCTTAAATTTAACCAAAGGGCAAATAAATTTAAAACACGCTTTTATAAAATCACGCTTTTAAGATGACGCTGGTCCGTATTATATCTGATAAAACTTAATATGTATTATAAGTAACAACATTTTAGAAATATGCATCGGTTTGATGAGGAAAATAATATAAAAAAGACAGTACTTCATCTTTGTACCGTTCTTAGGTCTCCATTAAAAACTTAGTATTTCACATTTTCGATTTTGCTCAATTATTGTTATTAAGATGCGTACCATTTTTGAAAGTTACTCCATACCACAAATAAAGCACCTTAAAATTCAGCTCGGATGTCTTAACTATAGCGATCTGTATGCGAACAGATCATTCGTAACTTAAGGCATATCACAATTTTTCACTATCACCAAGCGTTGACCGATGGACAATGTTACCAATTACCAAGTGTTAAGCCGCCCATCATTATATATTCATGAAATAAAGGGTGAATAAATAAATGTGAAATCGCTCGTTTCCAATCCGTTTGAATACATACTCGTATCTTAGGACAGATCATCAGAACGATAACACCGTGAATTATTATAATGATTACTCCTACATCGTAGTAGTTCAAAGGCGCCGCCATTGTTTCTTGTCGACCATCTGTCAGTTTGATGTCACGTCTACTTAATGGTATTTGCACACATCTCGCTTCAGGGAACGTGTGCTCTTGTTTATTGGTCCGTAATTATTGTGACCTTCAATTGTCGACTCGATTTTGCGCCCACGTAGCTATTAAGGCACGTGCTGTTATACGTGGTCACAGTGTACCTACTTGTTCATATTTTATTAGATGACATTAGCGTGCAACGGGCAGCTGTGGCATCCGATTGTTAACTGCGGCACATTTTGGTTTGTCAAAAGGCTAAAAGGAGTGCAATGCCGTGTGCACGTGTTAGTCGTTAAAGTGTTTGAAACGTCATCCGAACAGGAACGCACATGGATCACTGTACGTTCTACTATCGGATGTCAAGACGCATCACAGGCTACCATTTATATTTGATTGAGACGGACTCTTAAACTTAAACGGACGTAGCTTTTCGCCACGACTTTTCTGGTGCAGTCAGCCAAGGGGTGGCACTCCATGTGGGTTGTTGTTTCGAAACGGATTACGTATTGGGCTTGGGATTATTAGAAACGCTGTGAATAAACAGTTTAAATAAGCGTGATACGACCTAGTATGCACCTCATACCATCGTACTCAAAGGCAACTTTAAATACAATGAAAATAAGATACATGACGTCGTCAAAGAAACATTGTAAATGAGAAAACAATTCGACTACGTATGGGGAGATCATTCTTAGTATACCGAGGTACACGACCCGAGTGGGAGGATGGAATATTTGCGACTATCCCTAAGGATTTGATCGTGTCGAGTCTCAGCGTGTCCTCTTACCGCCCATCAAAATTGAACGCAACATTCCTAGCTATACGTATTTATGCAGATCTTAATACAGCTTACAACTACATTGGGATAAGGACTTTAAAACTGAATATTTATTCATATTGCATATTATACCGGTACCTACAGTTACAGGTGACATCCTTAGTAAATGTCGATCTTTTTTTTACTTTACAGGTTGATTTGTAAGTCTCAATAACGTAATCTATAGCAATCGTGTCAGCGGTTTTGATGTGAAAAAAATATCAAAAGACAGAACTTAATTTTAAAAACAATCTCGAGTAACTTACCTATTTGGTCAATAACGGTAATAGTTCGCATTTTGGATCCTGTTTTTCGATTAAAGTAGAATAGGGGAAAGAAGTTTGTCAAGATCGTAGCCGGTGGAAATCCCAAGTCTCTGCCTACCCCAATGGGAAATATATGTTGCTATATTACTTTTATTTATTAATTACTTATTAATTACACTTTCATCACACCTGTGCCTCATTTATAAGGAAGGCAGGTGTATCGTTCGTGATACATAATTGATAGTAGTAGCACGCGTCTTCACATCGACCTGTTCATTCCGACTGTGTTCTTATACGACTCTTTTGTTTTCTACTTTTTTTATTAATGTTTTAATATTGTACGAATGTCAAGGTTGTAATATTCGAAATTACTCACATCGAATATTTTGTGTTTCCTTTCTTTTTTATTCCGAAACCGGCGCGTCTGTGATGAGTGATGAATATAAAATAAGTCTGGTTTGTAAAGACAAAGATATATGGCACTCAACGTTTTCTGCCTATCCCCTTAGGGACTTGGCGTTGCGCCTACATATACCTACATATTATGTATGTACCTATGTCGTAGTTGTGTTGACATGAGTTTTTATTATCAACTAGCTGCCGCCACCGTTGTATCACATTCGGTTATTAGCAATACGTGTAAACTGAACATTTTCCAAATTGCGAAGGTTTTTCAATTTTCATACCGTAACATTATTTTTATACATAAAAAATGTATAGATGATTTAAATTAATCCGTCGTTCACTTTTTCCGTCCGACGGTAATCTGCCGAATTGTATCCGATTCTTTTCCTCGCTTTATTCTCCTTACGTACGCAGCTATTCGGTATGTTCAATCAAAGGTAATAGGAATTCTAGACATACCTACAGTATTATTCGAATTCGTGACGATAAAATGCTATTAGAAATATCTTTTAAATTTAATAAACGCTTATCGAAATGTATTTGATAAGTTCTTTATATTGTTACTTTTCTGTTGGTAATTAATTCTTGTATTATTGGCAGTTTCTATCCAATTTGAAGATAGTTCGCAGTAAACTTTGTTTAGGTTTCTATCAAGTTTCTATTACTTCGATAAATTATCGCTTGCAACAATAAAACTTATACAACTGCTTAAATCAAAACAATGAATTATTGTTTTCATTACAATAATTATTATAAGTATGTGAGTATACAATTTTATGACAAATTGTAAATGATATGTTATGAAAATTATCGTTTAATTGACCGAATTTTAATTTTTCATAATATGCACCTACTTGTATCATACGATTTATTAGCGCATAAGAATAAGAAAGAAGAAACTTTAAGAATAACCTTGTTACATGCATATAAGTCGTGTATTTGTTGTTTCTAAGTACCTATTGCATTTACGGTCTTTGCATAAGTAATACCGCACGATTGTAAAACATTTCTCTTTACTCTATTTGTTTGCATGTTGATCATCATTATACATTTTCAATTACAACGCTTAGGAATTACACTTTTATCTAAAAGAGATACCCATGTATTCTTTACGAAACTACATCTTTTACACCCATCTTGTAACTTGATAAATATTAATAAATATTAGCGTAAAATTCTCGGTAGGTATAGAATTTGGAAGAAAAATTTAAAAAAGTTTAGGCAACACCCATGACATGTGCACTCGCTTTCATCCGATTCAGTAACATCTAAAGTATTTTTTTCTAATTCCTTATATTATGTAAAAGGCAGTGTGTGAAACTGTTATGTTATGGACTAATGTTCTAAAGCCGCTTTGCGACCAAAACGCCTCATATTTCCGTTATTGCTACCGTTTTGTGCGGTCATCTGGATTATCTATCGCCTGTGGCCGTATGAACGGACGATCCATATAATTTTATTAACTTTGACGGTTGATGCTCGCCGCATATTGTAATATCGCCTATAGTATCCTATTGTTTATCGCCTCGATATTATATTAATAATATTTACGGCCGGTTCACATACAGCCATTTTAATGTAAGTTTGAAATCTCAGTGTCGTTGGTCGAGTGTGAGCGTCCCTCTACACTCATGTTAAAGGGATGTAAAGAAAAAATTATAGAAATTACACCCTACACGTATATCGGTAACCGCAATATTTCTATTCACACACGATGGTTAAGTTAATAACATTTTGCACGAATTGAAAACGGGAAGAACTGCGGCCACGGTCCGTCTACGTAAGTACACTGCACGCATTTCCGCTTGCATTGTTGTTTCGATTTATAGTGTGTCTTAAGCAGATTCATTACTTCTCGACGGGTTCCAACTTAGTTACAAGTTTCGTCACTTTGTAAAAGAAATTATTAACTCTTCTAAACTTAGTCACATGTCACGTCACGGTTTAAAAAATTTAGTTATAAAAAAATATGTCGCTTACGAATTGTGTAGAATTAAAATGGCTTCGATATTGGCTTTATCGAAATTTATTTCTTAGCTCTTATGTATTTTATTAACATATCGGCTATCATGATTTGTTGGACATTAGGATGGCTAGAGGCTACTGCAAAACACAAAGAGGCTACTGCCATTATAACTCATGTTTTGTAGGTACCTGACCCATCGCACTATATTTGAAACTCACACAGATACGCATTTTCCACTAAATGTCTAATAGTCTTCGTTGGCATAGTCATGTTGTCACCTACTATTTCAGTTACGCGTTCTCTCAATGAATCACATCGCAAATGTAATGTATCCACAGAATACATCGACTCCAGTTTCTTCTGCCTTTCGGTAATGTCTGCAAATAGAACCTTAAGACAATCTCCCACAGTTCAAGCTACTGTTATGTATTTGTTACTTTAGGACATAAATATAATCAATGAATTAACTGAATTGAATATAAATAATCATGTTATATTTAAAGACCAGAAACTTTTTGTAAGGATATGATAATTGTTGTACTACTAATATTATGTCGTAATTCACTCTACCAGAGTTTTTGTTGAATCATATCATATCGTATCGTATTAGCAATGTTTATAGTATTAAAAGTACCATTAGTATTAATTTTATCATTGTTACACATTTCCTAAATGTGTCATTTGTAGATAATAAAGGTGATAATTTGTACTTTGATTTCAGTAATCTTTCATACATATTTTCTAGAATTTCTAATAAAGTCACAATATCTTTACAGCAGTATGATGTAGGTATACCTATTCTACGATTCGCATGTTTATCTATTCGCAATTTCTGTTCCACTAGATATGACTTGGAAAAATAAATTCTCGTAACCACGCGGATGTAGCCGCGAGTAACATCTACTCGTAGTTCTTAATAAAAAACTTGTCTAAAGGGTCTGGCACTGCGTCGGTAATATCTCTGGTGTAGTAAATATCACTTCAGACCTGCCGTTCGCCTTTCGGTCCTCTTTATAAATTAATAAGAAATTCATGGATATCGTGCCTTAGGCGTTTTATTGCGTATTCGGTCGATTCTTGGCTTGGTAGGTTTTCAAGGAATTGACTCGACTATATTCTTGTGTTTACAATACGTTTATTATAGGAGCAAAACGCGATTTTCTTTGCCCGTAAATAGCTAATTATATCTTATCACGTACTGTCCTTTTCTTGAACGTATCAAACACCTATTTGTTTAGATCGCACAGCGCAACAAAGTGCAGTCTTATTAGACCTTGTCAGTAGCCGCTAACGTGTCTGTGGGCGCTAGCACGAACGCAAACAGCTTGCTTAATAATAATTCCAATAAGTAATTTGTTAATATTTGATTGTAATATTACGCCGCCAACGGCAGCGGCTCATTGGCGCCTTCTTATATTCAAGTATCACGATGCGCTACATACGTAACTGCTAATTGGAACAGAGAAATGTAAAGAATACTGAATTTAGAGTAATAAATGGAACGATCACTTTCAACATGTGCAGTTAATCAATAAATCGTAGTTATCCATCAGTTCGCGACTTTGATAATAACTTAATTGATCGTGTAACTTTTCTAATGGATGTATAAGTATAATTAAAAATCCTAAATTCATTAGTCGATTCCTGTCAGCTCTTAAACCATACCGGGATCCATACCCCGCTATTGATATTAGCTTATTGACATTGTCACGAGTAAACTGGTTTCCATGAATTGCGTTAGTAATAAATAAATTAATAAAAAAAACTTTTTAAATACAAGCTTTTATTAACGTTGTATTAGTTTTCGCATTCTCCTTATCAAGCCAAGAAAAAATAATAATCTCATGAAATAGATTGTGGGTGCCACAGGCCTAGGACGTAATTTTAAATACGTAATTTTTTTTTCGCTGTCATCAGTCTCGAGGGAATGACATTTTAATCATACGGCTATTATTTCTAATTATCTAAATAGTCGCTTGCAAACTCTGTAGACTAATTTATCGGGAAGTCAGAACCTTTTAAGGAGCCGTAAAATCGGCGGGTCAACTCGATTAGCCACATCAGTTAATGGAGTTAATTACATTGCTTAAAATTAGAACTTTGTTGTTTATTTAATTTTTGTTCAGTTTTATGGGAAACAAACGATATTATATTATAAAGTTAACATTTAAAAAAAAATTTTTAAACATATTATAGGTAGGTACGTTGTTATGCCTATATTCAAATGGCATGCGTGGGCCTTAATTTAATAATTATATTTCCAATACTTCTTAATGACGTCCTTGGCATCGATGTCATAAAATTGTCGCGTTTTTTCTAGCAAATTTATGCGGTAATCGCTTGAACTTTGTTTGACGCCTACATGCACCACGGCTCCTGTTTATTATTGATTTCATCTGAATGCTGCGTAACCATTATTTACCTCCTTGTCACTAATATTTACATACAACTGCGGTGTAGTTATAGGACACTTGATAATCGTGGTCTTGTGCGCGCGCGCATGCCGGCATGAGTCACCGGTAAGCGTTCTGCGCACAATGCCATCCGAACAGTCCAGTCGCGTCGCGGCATACTTAGAGGACATACATATCACTCAGTTGGCGCTGGGCGTTTTGTGATCGACGATAATTTGTGTCGAGTTGCTTTATAAATTGTGACTTAAAAGTATTTCGAAAAGAAAAGTGGTGACTGAATAGTGAAAATGACTGCTGTGAAGAAGGCTCTAGCAATGCGTCAGCTGGACTCCATGTTCGGCAACTTAACCCTTGAGGGAGGGGGTCGGCATTCGCCATTAGTCAGCTGCACTATAGAACACGATCCGCATTGCGATGTACACGGGCGCTGCAGTACTCCATATAGATCGTCGTTATATCTTCACAGTCGAGAATCCACACCGGGATATCACAGGGAGTCCATATCACCTACCAATGGACTCATAATCAGGTCCGTTTATTCATTTGTGAACAATGAATTGTTTGTATAAATAATTTTAACGTCTGTTAATAATTTAAATTAATAAACATGCGACGGGATTCGTTGGGCATGTCGAGGTCACCGGCGCGCGAACTGGAGCATCCTTCGACTTTCCCGAGCATCTTGCGCCGCGACCGTCACAGCCCATCCCAAACTCCCCCTCGAAGAGACACGCCGAGCCCTACGCAAAGATACAGTAACAAACGACACTCAATGGGTTCCTTCCCGAATCTCTCCCGCGCCAACATTGTTAACTACAATAGACGGGATTCACTCACCACTAGCAATATTAGGGATATGAAACGAGATTATGTCGGATCGACTAATTCTCTATCCAGGAAAAGCTCAATAGACACAAAAAAGTCTTCCACGGATTCTTTAGATAACTGGCACCTGACGTGGGATACCGATAGACAGCACTCGGTCTCACAATTGGCGCACGAAGACAGGCTCTCTTATACTAAGGTAATTATAAATAAAAAATACTTATTACCTATCAGTGATAAGTTATCACTCTTATTTCGGCTCTGATGTACGAGAGAACTTTACATTCTTAATACATCAAAGGGATATTTGTTTGTTAGGAAAAATGTGGCGGTGACGTTTAAAAATTTAAATTTTGAACGTGCCAATTTTCGAGTTTCTAAGGATGAAGTCATAATTTTATGTTATTCATACATACTATATTTCACAACAGCGAAAAAGATGTCGTCTATCACTCTTTATTTTAATAGACACAAGTAAATCCTTTAAAAGTATGTAATGTAATGTATTTAATTACATAAATACCTCTATTCTTTCTTTATTTTCCGTTATACACTTAACAACTGTGAAGCCAGGTAACATATGAAAACTTACGTATTGATCTACTCGTGTTGCATGATTAACAACATTGATATAACTGCATCACGCGATTCTTGTATTTTTAACAACTTTAATGTAAAAACTAGCCAATTATCGCGCGAAAGCTAAGATCTAACTTAAGTGTCTTATCCTTAGTGGTAATTTAATACAACTGAAGGTAAAACTAATTGGTTTTCGTTTCGTTTCCATTCCAATCGTTCCCAGTGAAGTAAACTATCCCATTATCCCATCATATAAACGTCTAGCATAATATTATGACTATTTGAAATATATATGCTGCGTAAGATAACTGTATCTCTATTATTTTATATACAAGGAACCCATATATTTCTTCTCTGCTAGCAAATATTTCTCATTAATATGGATGATGGACATCGTAAATATGAAATGAATTTGGCAGTTGTTTGCGTCACGCGCACTGGGCCGTTGCTCCTTGAAGCGTTCACCAAGTAAAGCGTAGTTGTATTGATAGGTAAGTTTTAGTATGAAATAATTGATTGTTGCTTATTTCGATATGCCATGGAACAGTGAGCCGTGAGAGGTTGCGAGGTCGTCTACTGGTTAGTTTATTTTGGACTTTAGTAATAAGAAAAGTTTTCATGTAGGTGTCTCTAGTGATGAAAATAAAATGTACGAAAATAGCATATTTAGTCATATCTAATACATACATGTATGTTTTATTAAACGTCATGATAATTGACTTTTAAAGTTTAAACATAGTATCCAGAGATTTGTACAATAAAGTTATAAAGTAGTTAAAATAAATGTAAATTACATATCCAAGGTACATTTGAAAATAACATTATTCCAATTAAACGACAAGGCAGAATGTTCTTAGACTACGCGATTTAGACTCGCATCTCATTTTCTAAGCTTGCTTCAATACAATATCATCTTTCGTTGGTTAACAACGCTTAAATAAATTTAATCTGCCGGTAGGGTGTTTTATAATGCTATTATTTATTCATCTTTGAAAATTACGACAATTATACGGGATTGTCATCAAACTTTATCTCTTGAGTTCGGGTCAAGTGTGAAGTCAAAGGGGCTTATTTAAATTTAAATAGAAATTCGATAAGATCAAATTTGAATGTCTCCGCCGCCCGGGCGGCTCGAACATGGCTCGCAGGCACCCGGAGCGCTCGCCGCGCCGTCCGCGGCGACCTACTCGACCATAAATGGACATGACGCCGTCGACTCGTGCCCGTCACGACTAAATCACGTCTCATTCGCCTTTACGACCACCGCCAATCGTGTTGCATGAATATACATCGAGCTGTGCTCTTGATTTTTCGGAGATTCACGTTGTCAAGTACAGGAACAGAGATTCAAACTGGGCCCTTTCAGTTGACATGTTGTAAAATTTAAAGTAAATAATGGTTAAATATTTCAAACGTTGTTAATACAAGTTCGCATTATGAATACAACATGTTTTACATGTATATACATAACAAGATTTGGTTAGCTACAATAGATTCAGTATATCTATTATTTATTACGCATACGTTTCATTGATAATAATCTGCATTGTTTACTGAAGACAATATCTTCCACATATTTAACTCTAACAGCTTTTTATTTTAATTGTCATTTAAAAGTGCGTGCTATGAACACAAATGTGAATGAATCATATATTATAAAGAAACTGGACACAAGCCCTAACCTCTTGCTTAAATTATTGATCTGTTCTCTTTAAACAAATATATAAATGGAACGATGTGTCGGCGTTTGTATTCCCTGACAATGAATATCACCTAGGACTTGTGAACGCGAAAGAGCGTGAATAGGCATTTTAATAGGCACGCGTGATCTAACTTAAGAGATTATTTACGTTTCGCATCTACGGATCTGGGCCAATGGTAGAGTATGATAAAGAAACAGTTTTACCCGGTTTTTAAGTTACCATTCTCGGTAAATAGTAATCGTTACAACATTTTTATCACAAATACAATATCCAATATACATAGATTGTTTGACTGTTATATTACACACTTAGATAAAATGTTGAACATTTCTGTTTTAAGAAATTCAACAACCCACTCGCCTTTGTCACACGCCAATATTTTGTACCTAATTATCGACCGCTTGTGGATATATAGCGGTCTTTGAAATGTATCATATACATTTATACCATATTATATTTATTGTAATTATAACCAAATATTTCATATGTATGTACGAGTAGGTATACCCGTAACGAGAGATACTTCGCATAGGAATTTAAAACAAGAGTTTCGAGATCTGGCAATTGCGATGACAATTTTAAATATCGGAGTGATGTAAGTATATATTATTCAAATAAATTGGAGAATTTAGCAAACATCTAATTATAGAATGTTTAATAGTGATTTAAATGACGAGATTTAGAACGTTTTTATGCTACTCTTTAATTAACTGTAAGGTTATTCGTTTATGTAATAATGAAAGTGATCTGGTTCCGTCTTGTATAATAAATTGTTTTTCCTAAAATAAAGTCGTTAGCTTGCGATGATATATTTTCATTATACCTATATATTTCAATTTGGATTATAAAGCTTCTCATTTATCATTTCGATATGAGAGGTACAATATACCGATATTCATAAAATTAAATACGGCGTCTTCCTAAACTCTCAAAAAATACCAGTTTTCAATAATTACTGCAGCAATTTGTATATGTATATCAAATTTACTATAGTCACATTGAACATTGTTATTTCTATGTATGTATGTATGTTTATTCTACATAACATACATATTCTACATAGTTCATAACGTTACTCGTATATCCATGAAACAAGGCTGATTAAGCTAACGTCAGCTATTTATTATCGCCATCGTATTACCGCTCCAGACGATAAATAATGCGAAATATGTCATTAGTCACAACTTGTGCAACTCGACTTGATTAATTCGTCCTGTATCGAAAGCGGGCCAGTTCATACGTTTTCAGTTGACCGGTCCGAATGGCGTTTAACACAGTGAATAAGATCCAATTGGACGAAAGACGGTCGAATGGATTCGGTTTCATTGTAATTGCGTTCGTCAGTGTTTACTGTCGTTCACATTCCGCATGGGGTTTTTTTTTCGCGTGACTCACAATGACTTCATGGCATGGATGAAGTTCGCTTATGCTCCGTTACCACACTTTATCTTGTTAGGCGTTAACGCACTTTATTATCAAAGGAACGATCGTTTTCAGGTATATATTGTGTATTTATAATTATGGTCCACACATCTGTTATATTTTACAATCTATGTCGTAATAGTATCATAAAATATTGCATTTTTGTTAATGTAATTAATTATTCTATCTAGTTTGGGGTCAAATTACCGTGTATGAGGGTATCCCAAGGTATTATTATTATTCTGCTATTATTATGTGCTGTAAGAAGGAAGATTTGGTTAAAGTTAATTAGTTCCAGTTACGCATGCCGTGGTCTTAACAAATACTCGTAGGCATTTATTTTGTCTCAGTTATTGCGACATAGTCTTCACAGTTTAGCGTTCCATCATATCGCAAACATGTAGAATGCGGATAAGCATTAGTTTCTATAAAGAGTTTTGATGTTTATGCCGCTATCCATGATATGCGAAGCCTTCTCTCAACCGCCAACGTGACGTGTCCGAAAGCCGGTTCAACTGTTAGGACAGTTTTGTAACGCGTTATGTCAGATTTGTGTATAATAATTGTATAATGTCAGACGTTTCATGTACACTGGTGTTTTTAATATTACGTACAGATTTATTAATAATTATTGATAATCTTGATTTTTTAAATTACTATTAATTGACTATACGCTTAATAACTGCTGTCATTCAAGTTATAACTGTTTGTGTGTTTCATACAAAGCAAGAAATCCGTGAACGGACATAAATCATCGTTACACTAACAAAGAACCTCCTTTTTTAAAATCAGTTAAAATTAAGTTGAATTTTTTTTTGTTTTACAGCTAATGTCGGAATAAACATGTTTTGATCGACATCGTTGTAGCGATGAGGTTAATTGCATATTTATAAATGTTGTTCAATATTTAAAATAATGGAATATATGAATATCATTACAGGATGTTTAGCGTTTTGAAAGCTCAATAAAATGTGTAAATGTATGTTGCATAATAGAGAGCTATAATTGTTTATCGCTTAAAAACGTCACCCCGTTGAATATTCACTGTAATTTCTAAACTATTATGACTGTTAATTGCCGTAAGCCGCTTCCTTATACATATAAGTAACAGTCGTCATAAGTCACAATAAAAGTGATTTAAATACATTTTTAGCATTTCATTATTGTTAAACAAACCGGATTTTTTTATTATAAAATAAAATAACAAATGAAGTTCTGACTTGTAAGCAAGGCGAGTTTGAATGTTGATAATATTAGTATGGGTATATAGTCCAGATAAT